>JAPDRQ010000068.1:0-139215 GCA_030247915.1 Neophaeococcomyces mojaviensis
CCTTTGAGGCCGTGTATGGCATTCACGATGTCAATCACACGGCTGTGCAAGCCCTGATGAAGGATGGCAGAGCTCGCAGGAAACGCGCTGCAATATATGTCGATTCAACATGGATATGATACTGTGATAGTGCTGCAACGACGGGTTGCACTCAAATATGCCTGTTTTAGAGTCATCAGTGATACTAATTCTTATAGCATACTTTGCATTTTTATTGTATATACCTCAATCTCGTCTGTCATCCTCGAGTCAGTCCCCAAATACGAGATGCACGCAATAATCCTAGCGACTTCGAACGCAAGCGCGCTCAAAGAAGTCACCCGCACGCCCGGCTTTGTTGCCCATCAGCATTGCCTGCCGGATCGCCGCAACAGCACCCTAACGGAACTTGTGTCGACGGCGCCGGCGCATCTGGCACAGCCATCAGATCTCAGAACCTTGGTGGTGTCAGCCAACTACCTCCGCTGTCTTGGAACTCATCGTGTTCGTAAGAATGACGGTATACTCGTGGCCACCACACTACCCTCTAATTGCAAACAAGTCAACAGTTCACTACCGAGCCTGGGATCCATCTGCTTAAACCCAAGCTGATCAACTGCGAAGAGGAACACGTTGCCGCACTATGCACATCCTGGCTTATGAAGAAAAGCGCATTTATAAACCCCCTTCGCTCAGGCTCACCAGCGCAAGCACACACCGAAAACCACCATTCACTATGCGGCAGTTCATCAAATGCCAATTCATGTAGAGGGATTCATGACTTAATGAGCACGAGAACGGCACTAATTGAGTCTGCGGTTGGCTTGCATGCAAAAGCAACGCTTTTCTGTATTACAGCCAATGACTTCATCACTTTGCTGATATACTAAGGCCTCCGCCCAGTGACCTATCGACTGTATTGCCATTCATTGACCAAGTTCTCAAGCGAAACTCCAGTGATGGCTATTTACGCCTCACAATGATGGCCATTTTTGGAACCGGGAAGCTTGCTGAAGATACTGCCCACCACGTCACTCTGGGTACAAACATTCACCTTGAATTATCAATACCTGCCATGAATTGCTTGCGACAGAACAATGATCTGTAAAGCTGTTCATTATGGTTGATGCAAAGAATGCTTTGAAACATCTCCACGTTGATACAGCAGACCGCCCATGTTGGCTCCATACCCATGTTCGTACTTGCATGCTGCATCAGCATTATTGTCTGTGATCGTCCTATTAAACCAGTCGGTCGGGTTCCCAAAGACAAGAAGAATGTTCATGTTCTTTCGTAAATATGAAAGTATGGCCCAACAGCAGGATAGTCCCTATGCAAAATCAGCGATTGGACTAGGTTTGCAATTAGGATTGCCCACCGCTGACGAACGCTCTGATGTAAACCATCATCACATTGCCTCATGGATATCTTGTATGGGATGAAAAACGGTGCACAGACTGCTGCACCAACAGTACCTGAGACAGCGATTCGAGTGATAATCGGTGGTTGTGAACTACGACTTGAGAGCTGGTAGTATTCCCTAGACAGGACAGATCGGTGCCGAGCGAAGTTCCGAAGGATGTACTGTGTGTGCATTTTGACTCCTTGAGGGCAAGCTCTTACACATATCACCACAGGTTGTTGAAGATGGAAATGTTGAAAGAGTTGTCAATGTTCGTCAGTGTGTTTTGAACAATGCAACGCGAGGCGGTTCTTCAAATACATCTACTCTCTTCTGAAGTCTGCCAGAGTCGGTTGTCTGGATAAGGGACCATGCCTCCACACGATTGATTTGCATAATCCGAAACGGCAACTCGATTCGTTATGGGGCTCCCAAGAGTTGTAACATCCTTGAGATGGAATAGTCATGTGATATTAGAGCTCCGAGATCTGCCTTCGGCCATTCCACTAGTCCTCCGAGCTGAATCGGTTGAGCTCCGAAGATGAAGAACTGGTTGCCGAGGTCACGTTTCCGGGTTCAAAATTCAGTATCCGGCTGCAACATTCAGGATCCGACTACAACATTTAGGATCCCCGGCCATGTAGTAATGCGGGTTCCACATTCGCATCATTGCGCTCAGAAAGTACTGTATGATGTTTATTGGTGATATCAAAAAGCGTACGATGAGTTTTACGGTTTGCTTGCAAAAGCCGCTAACCCCGCATTCCCAAAGGAACGATTTCGCTACCTCAGCTAACTAGGTTTAGCGCATGAACCATTTCACGTCTCGAAGCTCAATCTCGACGATCTCAGAAGGCAGTGAGCTTCTGCAGAGTCGATGTCAGCGCAACATCGGGTTAGTGGACTGAAATAACGATGAACTGTGAAGGCCTTAGTTTCAGGAATCTAGTTTGTTGGAAGTCAAAAGTGGTGCGCGCCGTCGTTCTGCAAGCAAAATGGCGGATCCCCCTCCCACAAAGCGAGCTCGCCTGTCGATGGCATGCAATGAGTGTCGACGACGGAAAGTAAAATGTGATGCCGAGTATCCAAAGTGTCGAAACTGCGTCCAGCGAAATAGCGATTGCTTCACGAGTGATTCAAGGCGTCCAGAAGTACCTGTTTTACGAGAATGGACTGAGGACAAATCTACAGCAGCTGCAGCAGCATCAACATCTGTTTCAGTTGTCGCAATGTCCATTGATGAGCTTTCACAGCGCAAGTCCCCTGGTGAATCTACAGAGAATTCGAATATGGAACCGAGACCCATGCTCGCAGAAGTTTCCCCCGTCTATCAACCTTACGAAATGTCATTCAATGCCGATCGAAGCACCAACAGGTTAAAAATGATGGGTGGTAGCAGTTCTCAATGCTTAACGAAATCTCTTGATTTGTATCTCGAGATGGCTAATCTAAAGCCGATTCTACCAAGCTTTCAACACGGAATGCAACATGCGGAAGAAATGGTTCTTCCACTAACAGTCCCACTCCCTGCATTTCCTTGTTTGGATGTCCGGCAGGTCTATATGAACATTTTCTTTGAAAGGATCCATGTTATATGGCCTGCCCTCCTGATAGATGAAACAAAGAATGCTATACACGCAATGGCGTCCATCTCGAGTTTAAATGTACTTCCTCGAGACCAAATACCAATGCTGACATCGGCGTATTTGATAATGAGTTTGGGTGCTGATGAAGCTGCTCAGTGCTTGACGAGTGATGGCGACAAATACCTGCAAGCAGCAACTAGTCTTCTCACTCACGTGATCCTGGTGCCGTATCTGGAAGCAGTACAAGCTCTTATTCTTTTGACCATTGCCCATAGGGGTCGCAATAAGGATGGTTTGGCATGGCAGATGATCGGTATGGCAACCAGAATCGCCCATACTCTCGGTCTTCACAAACATTCTGCTATCAAGCCATCAGACGAGCATGGAGTGACTCAAAAAGGCGAACAGCAGTTTCATGCTCGTATATGGGGAGTCTGCTGTTGTTTGGAGAAGACACTACAGCTTGAATGTGGCAGGCCGTCAGCAATATCCTCAGTTGATAACGATCAACTTATGGGGGATCAACGTCCTCGCACGGGTCACAATTTTCTGCTCTGGAACATGAGCCTAGCTGGATATCAGAGTGAAATCTCTCAGCATATCTACAACCATAGACCAGGCGAGCGAACGGCGAAAGACATCTTACAAAACACAGCACGATTAGATCGTGCACTGTTGGAGTGGCCGAGCCAGATTCCATCGCAGTTCCAGCCAGGAAATGTGATCTTCTGCTCAAACGATTATTTTAACGTTGCCACTTTTCTATCTATACAATTTCATCAGGCCATAATCGCACTTCATCGTGCTGCTTTGATTGCTCCTCGGGGAACATTTGACGTGGAGGTCGAAAAACATTGTTCCGATGACCCATCAAAATTCCGCATCAAACGGGGCGAGCTGATCTGCGTTAGCAGTGCTCGCGCAATAATCACACTTTGCTTGGAAATATCAGAACGCAAGGCTGAATCTCGAGTATCCACAGCCAGTCCAACTTTACTTGCTTGTGTTGCACTTGCGATCTTTTTGATGAAGCATCCATCTGGAAAAGCACAAGCAGCAGATCTTGAGGTATGGCATCTTTAGGCCAACTGTATTGTGATAACACTAATCGAACAAAAGCTGCTCAAGACTGGCATCGATTACACTACTGATCAGTTTCTTAAATCCGGCCAAGATCATCGGATGGTGCAAGGTTCTTACTCCTTAATTTTCGTGTACATCACGTTTTGAAGGCTGACTTTGTTAGGTATCGCGTCAATTCACGATAAAGTACGCTTGCGTTTTCAACAGATCGCCCGTTCACAGAAAAAACGGCAGGTAGAAAATTCGAGCGCGAGGATTGAAACAGGAACTCATTCAGCAAAGACAGGTATTTCTAGTGATCATCAACCGAAGGTTGGAACAGGTTCAACCTGGCAAAGACTAGATCATCCAGGTCAAGTACTTTCACAAACGCCTACAAATCCACAAAATGACCCTATAACGACGACGCCGCCTACTAGCCTATCGAATAACCGACAATATCTTAACCTCGATGGCACAAGTGCAATGAATGTACAAGAAGCCTATCAAAACAACCTTCCACAGAGCGCAAATGATTGGACTCCAGTTTCTACCAGTCAACATTTCCTTCCGCAGAGCAATGACACTTTCAACGATAGCCTGCTGATCGGTCATGACAACTCCGAAGCTCCAAATCCTGGTCGCTTACCATTTGATCATTACAACATGGAGGAGATGTGGGATTGGATGTTTTTTATGGACTCCGCAAACCACTTTCCTTCTATTGCAGTTCAGGACAGCAACTAGCAGGCTAAGGCCACATCGAAATGAGTGTCTTAATCATTGATTTGTGTACGACTTTGATGACGCGGACGACACCTAAGCTTGTGGGGTTCGAACATGAGTAACCACACAGGAGACAATAGAGTCACTCAACTTTATCTCGGACTTTCCTCCTTCGTGGTTGACCAAGTTCAGAAATGACTAATACCAATATAGCGCAAACTTCGTCTTTTCTTAACGACTGAGAAATGCGCAAGCTTAAGAAACAGCTCAGGTCAATTGCTGGCATTCTCCCGAGCCTTTATTCATCCTGGCTTCAATCACAACTATACACTAAAACATATAGCACTCTCATGCCTGACATGAAGCACGCCTCTACAAGATATCCACTGTGTCATACTCCTTCTGGATCGTATAATTCCTTCTAGATGAAAGGCAGGATGATCGAGCTAGAATATTCTCCGCCACAATGAATAAAGTGCTTACCTCGATTCAATTCATGTTCCGGCCTTGGTCCAGAGAAACTCTTGTACTCTGCGATGCTGGGGAATTGGCCACCAACCTAAGTGTCAAGTCATGTTAGCTTCGCGTTTCACCGCAAATGTGCTCAGGAGTTGGACTTACCCGAACGCTGATTGTTTCACCGGCATCATAATCAATACCCATCGCGAAGATACCAATTTCAAGCTTGACAATACTGCCTGGTTTTACTTTCTGTTGTCTTTTGTGAGGATGGAAAGGAAACTGCGGGTGGATGCTTCGTGATTCGTCGATTTCCCTATGGGAAGCACGAAGAATTCCAACAGATCCTAGATGGAGGTTCGTGCTTGACTGATCTTTCTGGGGAATATCATCAATAGACTTGATGGGAGTAGCAGCAAAAGGAAAGTTCAGGTGCATCAACAGTTTCCCGTTCTTATCCCTTTTCCGAATAATGACGAAAGCTGTGAAATCGTCACGTTCATCACATGACATGTACAAGATAGCTTTTGGAAGACCAATTAATCGCGCAGGCTCCTCGAAAGTGTATGAGAACTCCGCAAAGCTCTCAAAGTCCTCAGAATCATAAGAAACCTTTTCATAATCTGAGTTTTGTAGTTTTAGCTGTCCTCCATGGAGATAGAATCGGCGATATTCAGTTGTTGGGGATGGGAAGTCTTCTAGGACAATATCGTCGATGGCTTCTCGGTCACCAAACTGCAGAGCTGACCATCTGACTTTGGGCGTTCTCTCCCAGTCATTCTCAATCCCTTTCAGGTATCTATCAAAGAACACTGACAATTCATGCGTTGATTGAGGAACACTGTACAGCTCGTACCACTCCTGCTTACTGCCCCACTGAATCCATTTGCTTGAATGTGGAACTTCCAAAAAGCCTCGAATTGAGCCCATTGTGTGAATTGTGCTGACATCTGATCCTCGAATGTAGACTGGACATTGGATCTTGGTCATATCGACCCTTTTGTCCTCCCAGAAAGCATTAGAGACATTCGATCTTCGATACATCTCTTCAAAATCTTCCAATCCAGAATTTACTGGTCCGCGAACGATAGCCTTTGCAATCAGGTCGAAATTGCTCATCTGAAACCACCCACCACGACAGAACTGTTCGCGGTAGATATCTGAGGATCCCTCCCAGGGGGCAATAGCTTTGAGGGACGGCGGTCTTTGGGCAGCGATAAACCATTGAGAGATGGCAAGAGCAGAATTTCCTGCCATACCGATGGAACCATTACACCAGTCCATTTTTGCAATGGCTTCGACAACATCATGACCATCCTCTGCATCTTGTGTACCCATAACACAAATCTGACCATCACTATTTCCAGCTCCTCGAGAATCAACACTTATGATAGCATATCCTTTCGGACACCAGATTTGTGGATCGAGGCCTTCAAACTTTTCGAGTCCACTGAGATCACTGCTAGGAACACAGCAGTTCCAGACACACATCGGTAGCATATCAAGTGCAGAGTATTTTTTGCCATAGAATGACCAGCTTAGTACCGCAGGGACCTTCTCCTTCACGTCTGCTGGCCTGTATATGTCCACGTACAGTCTGGCACCGTCACGAACGACAACTTCAACGTCATGTTCGATTAGAATATCGGACACTAAGGCTTTGGCATTAAAACCGTTCCAGCCTCTAGGCCGTGTTTCTGTCTTGCCAGACTGGAAGCCTTCGTATCCATTCTCGCCTATTCGAGGCTGTTGGATTCGTTTTGTTGCAATCTGTACTGGAGGCGGCATACTTGTTGTCCTTAGATGGAGATAGTGGGAGATTTGAGAAAGGTTTGTGAAAGTCTGCTTGGAGAAATTACCTGTAAGATTTCACACTCGATAGATGCCTAGAATGCTATTTTCGAGTTATTCGATGCAGCTCGGTATATACCTCACTTTTGCTGTAGCTTGTGTATCCATTTTGAAGAATGAAATTAATTCAATTGCCAAGTGCCGTGTATCCGAGCTACAGCTTGCTCATGGCGCAGAACATATCCGATATTGCTTGCAACGTCTGGTTGGGTTCATACTGGGGTCACTTGAGTAGGGACAAATTCACTTCCAAAAAATCGTGACAAGGATGCGCCTGGAAGCTGCAGTCTTCCTCGGGGGTTGATATGGATTCACTTCCAATGGCGGTGATAAAATTGAGTTTCGGTGTTCTAGCGCCCGAAATAATTAGCGTCCGACGTCCACTTCGGGTTGGCAGATCCCTTCAAAGAGGCCGGACACTGACCGGAACTGAAAACAGTACACTTGCTAGCTTCTCATATCAGATGACTTGAATCCTGGACTTGTTTGTTTTTGGAGGTACAGAAAGGAAAGAAATGCTCTAACCTATTATAAGTCTCTTGGTACATTTTCCTTTTCCAGTCACGAATAATTCTAAAATTAATTGAGCCAATCTTGCCTTGGTATCTCAGATCATATCAATTTGTGACATAGAATCTTGAACAGTTTGTGCACGTCTCTCACATTCACAATGTCTGTCACTACAACTGAAACCAAATCAAAGGATTTGATGACCTTCAAAGCTCAAAGCTTTGGCGACTGGAGAGACGAATTCCACAAGTACGGATGCTGCGTGATCAAGAACGTGATCAGTCCAGAACGCGCTCAATACTATGCCCAGAAGCAAATCGAGTGGCTGAAGAAGTTCGATCTAGGCTTTGATGAGAAAGATGAGAGCACATGGACTGCTGAACATCTTCCAGTGTCTTTCAAGGGAGGGTAAGGACGATGCTGCCATTAATCTTAGCCCTCGATTGTTAACTCCATACAGCATGTATCATGCTTACAGTGCCCCTCACGAAAAGATGGCATGGGAAGCTCGAATGGAACCTGCCGTCATCGAGATTTTCGAGAAACTGTGGGAAACCAATGAACTGATCTCCTCATTTGACGGCATGAATATTTCCTTACCGAAACGGAAAGATATTAGTTGGAGCCCATGGCCTCATTGCGATCAGAATCAGAACCGGAAAGGGTGAGTTCTTCTAATTGAGTTAACCACAGTCGCATCGTTAACAGGTTCCCTTAGCATGCAGGCAGTTCAAGGTCTTTTGAATTACGCCCCTAATGGATCGAATGACGGTGGCTTGATGCTCATGAAAGGATCAGCTAAGCTGTTTGATGAATTCTTTGCACAGAAGCGTGATTCTTACGATCACGAAGACGCCCCACCACCAGAGATCGAGTTTATGGATCTTTTCCTGTTCAACTCGAAGGATGTTAAATGGTTCGAAGAGAAGGGCTGTGAGCTGATCAAGGTCAACATGGACCCAGGTGATTTTGTGCTATGGGATTCTCGTACCATGCATTACGCTCGATTCCCAGAGGGTGACCAGATTCGTCATGTCCAGTACATCTGCATGACCCCACGCAAGTTTGCTGATGAAGAGGCTCTGGCCCTGAAGAAGGAGTGCTTTGAGAAATGGGTTGGAACTACTCATTGGCCTCACTGGTAAGTTTCGCTTGTTCCTCCGCAAGGCCTTCACTTACATTCGATACAGCAACATCCGTCCCGCAGCAGAAAAGCCAATGAGAAATGGTGAAGTTTGTCCTAAGGACAGGACAGAGCCGTTTGAGAAACCAGAGATCACTGATCGTCTGCTGCAGCTTGCTGGAGTCAAGGCATACTAGTTCGCCAAACAGATGTTAATAGACTGCTTCGTGCTACAAGGGGCGTTTTACAGATTCCGGCCAAAAAGTCTACAAAGCATAACAAATCCTTCAACGATGAATAATCCCTACTATACCTAACTTGAACCTCTGTACATGCGTGAATTGAGCTCGGGGAATGCTGCGGGGTTGATTGTGCTCTCCTGAAGTTTTTCAGTGATTAATGGCCTGTTTGGCCAGGACTTGGCATGCTTTGCTGCGACCATTAATCCTTCAGCGACCTTCTCCTCCCTTGTAAGACATGAGTGTATTGATCCGGACTTTTCCCGAACCTGTCCCGAACCTGAGCTCTCGGGAGTCTGGTGCACGTTCGCTTGGGTTCTAGAATGGCGCTAAAGGTCCTCGGCACCTAGTCAAAACTCCAATCTGTACGGGGTAGCGCCCGCGAGCCAGGGTTTCTTTGCGGGGATAACCACCCTTCACAAGTCTCCACAGTTGCAAGCGATGGCGCCTGTCCACATTCCGAACTCAGCTTTAACCAATCACAGTCACATTGATTCTCAGCAGGAAGAATCCGCATTCTCTGGTCTGCCTAAAACAGCCACTTCGGTACTCGGCCTGGTTTTGACAAAAATTCGCTTGGACAAGTAAGCTGTCTCCTACCCCATGAATCCCGTTTAGGTTGGCATCAGACCCGAATCGAAAGTATTCAGCAGCTCCACCAAAATACTGCTAGCTGGCTAAACATGCGAGAACTGTTTCGGCGGTGGCAGCAGGCTACCGACACTAAGCTTGGACTTTGACCGAGAGAAAAGATATAAGGAAGCATTAAAGTCCACACAACAACACGCAATCATCATTAGATCAACACAAGGTCTACACAAAGACCCAATAGACCAACTGAATAAATTGCCTCACTCCTAACTGGATCTTGGAAGGGCATTGAGCGACAAAATGTCCACTCAAAAGGAACAGTACAGTTATGTGGAGAGGGTTGTCAGTGACAACTCCTCGAAAAATGGACTTGACAAAACTGAAACTATGGGCACAGTCAAATTGACGGCAGGGAAAACGATCTACATTCCAACGCCTACCGCGGATCCTCAAGATCCATTGAACATGAAAACATGGCAGAAACTTGTTGTTACCGTCCTCGTGTCTATCTTCTCTACACTTGGCCTAGCTCTTGTTTCTGGCTTTGGTGGCCTTCTCGGATTCTACATCCCAGAGTACGCAGCAAGTGGCCACGGCACCTACGAGGCAATTTCTAGGCTACTGACCTTCCCAAGTCTCTTTATGGGCATCGGAAACCTGATTGGCATGCCACTCGCCATTGCTGTTGGACGTCGCAGTGTCTTATTGGGCTCGACTATTATCCTCGTCGTCAGCGCCATCCTTTCCGCATGCGCAAAGACCTACGAATGGCACCTTGGAGCTCGCATGTTCATGGGACTCGCCGCTGGTCAAAGCGAAGCTGTCGTCCCGATGGTTGTTCAAGAGATTTATTTCCTCCATGAACGTTCCAGAGGTTTGATGATTCAGCAAACTGTTCAAGTCATCCTCTCCACCATCTGGACCCTCTTCGCCAGCCCAATCGCCGGGGCCATTACTCCGCAAGGATGGTACTACCTCGGAGCCGGTCTCGCCGCTGTTCAATTTATCCTTACTCTCTTCTTTCTCCCAGAGACAAAGTACGAACGTTCTTTGGGGGCCTACCAAGAGAAAGCAGCTTCTAAACCCTTGTCTGACGCTGAAAACGCTCAGGGGACAAGTCAAGGCGAAGATCTCGCCACCGAGCGTCCGGCTTTGGACTTTGTCAATTATGCACCCAGAACTTGGAGATCAGACATGAGGCTGTGGGTCGGAACCCCCGAATGGTCCAAAGCTTTTACAGTGCTTGTTCAAACTTTCACTGTCTTGATCTTCCCCAATGTATTCTGGGCTATGTTGCTGAACGGTCTCACCCTTGGTGTCAACATAGCAATTGGTATCACCTACGGAGGAATTGTTACCTCCGCACCATACAACTGGGCTCAATCTTCTGCCTCGTACGCCAACTGCGGACAGATCGTAACTGCTTTAGCTGCTCTACCACTTCTGGGGTACGGTTCTGACTTGATCATTAAATGGAAGGCTAATCGAAATGGCGGGATCCATGAACCAGAAAGCCGTCTTATTCCACTTATCATTCCTATCATTGTTGGAACCTTTACAGCTGTCCTCTACGGCCAGGCCGCTGCCCACCCCAACCAGTACCATTGGTTTACCGTTGTTTGGGCTATTGCAGCTTACTACTTTGCGTTCGTGGGTGCCAATATTGTTGCAATTACCTATCTTCTCGACTCTTACCCGGCTCGGGCTGGTCCAATCTTGGTCAATATCTGCGCCTTCAGAGGCATCATCTCCTTTGGTACTACCTATGCTATCACACCGTTCATCAATCGTTGTGGATACGATGGTTCTTTCGGAGCTTATGCCGGTATGACTGCTGGTATCGGTCTGCTTGCCATTCCAGTGTATTTTTACGGGAAGCGAATTCGAGGTTTCACTGCTCGCTTTGCTAAGGATAAGCACACAGCGTGAGTGAACGATACCGGTGTCTTGATGTTTGGGTAGTAGTTGGGTGCTTGATCAGAGAGAAGAAAGCAGATTTCCCGTTGCTGTTAAAAGTTGTGAGGTCGTAGCCTGATCGGTAGGAAAGGGATGTCATGATTCATAGACTGAATACATTATGGCTTGCTTCATCAGAAAAAGATATTGATTTAATCTATACATTACTTACCCAATGATCTCCCTAACTGGACAAAATCAGTAAGAAACATCAAGTGTCTAACTTTTCGAATGCAAGTTAGACTTTTTGATATCGTGAATGCGGGTATAGCTAAGATTGAAAGCTACAAATCTACCACCAATCCACCACCTGAATTAAGTGTACTGTAATTCCTTGACTTTCCAAACTACGCTCCGAGATAAAAGAAACAATCGGTACTCTTCAGAGAATAATTTTGTTTCAGTCACATAAAAAGGAAGTTCGTCTCTAGGATTTTGACAACCCAAGATGGTGCCCATTATCCAAGCGTAACCCACTGCACTTGAGGGTAAGACTAACATTAGAAACTGCTGTGCGGGCACGAACCAGTACTATGCCACAGCTAACACTGTGTTGTGCGCAAATGGTCCGGAGTCACAAGGCCAAAGGCGAAATACTGGCTGCGGAAACACCTACTCAGATATGGCTTTGAAAAGTGAGGTTTCCTGTGCAGATGGTAGAACGGGTTTCAATGCTTTATGGAACTTGAATTGAGATAACATGTTTTCTACACTACTTGCTTTTCGCAGACGTTTTGGACTTTCAAAACGGCGGTGAAAACGACACATAATCCTCAGCAGCACAACGATAACTTTAGTTTCATTCATTTGGTCTCTGCTTATGCTTCTGCCTTGATGTAAGGAATACCTGTCAGTTTGTACGTCCGCTCATTCAAGACAGGGTCTTGAACAGGCCTCTCCCGGCTTACAGGACAAGGCTTGCCATCACGTACAGCAGCGTTAGAGCCGACATGTCGAGCATTAGGCCAGTGCGTCGTTCCCAGTCGTCCTATTTTTTCAGTCAGCATCGCAGATTTACAGGTATGATAGGGTACAACTGACGCTCAAAAGCATCTCGTTTCCGGATGAGATCTTCTTGGGTGACGTCGGCAACCGGCATGAAGCAAGTGTACACTGCAAAGCGGTCTTGCTTGGTTTGTGTAGGAACATTGTAATGAGGAATTCGGCTGTCCCAGACAATGAGATCACCAGGGTCGGCGCAGACCTTGACCCATTCTAGGCCTCGGTCTTTCAACCACTGCATACCATTCTCCGTGAACCCATACCATTCAGGTGTCCAGGCTGGGATGCGTGGTTCATCAGCCATGTCTTTGTGGAACTGTTCAGAGTGAATGTGACCGCCCTTGCAGACGATCAGACCTCCATCGTTGGGTCCACTAGGATTGAGGTTGACAAGACCCTGCAGACATCTGAAGCCTGGCTTAGCTGGATCTTGGTCTTGATGAGGCCATGGCTTGCTACAGGGAATCAGTCACATACTCCAAATTCTCGAGGACTGCTTACTTTTCTGGAAGGTCTTCGCGATTGGCAAAGCCGACATTGACAACGTCAAAGGAGACAATCAAATCTTCGTCATCGTAGACCTTTGCAAAAGCATCTACAACGCCAGGCTCGCCTCTGATATCCCACACCCATTTCTCATGTGGTGCACCATAGTTGAGGATCATGCCTTTCTCATTGATGACTGGAAGCTTCGCGCGTCTGACGGTTGAGGGATCATTTCGATCATATCCAAGACCACTGGACCCAAAGTCAGCCTCAGAAATGTAGTGCATAGAGTTTTGGGAACTTACAATCCTTCCAGGTAACTATAAAATGCGTCGGAATAGGCATTGGCCCGTTCCCTAGGGACGGCTCCCTTGATGACTGCGTAACCATCTCTGTTCAAATCATCTCGGAAGTCGCCATAGTTGGTAGGCTTGCCATCAATCGCTGCGCGGCCGCCGGCTTTGCTGGTCAACGTGATAGAAGGGGCAGTTTGAGTAGTAGTAGCAGACATATTGAGCTGTGTTTAATGATAAATCTAGAATTTAGGTCTTCACCCGTCCGATAACAAGAACAAGACTTAGGCAGAACAGGTTTCAAAATTCTATATAGCTCTGTCATAATCCAATTTGCCTCACCTTTTGTGCTTTTGTCCGCTCCTTCCATGATCACTGGCCTTGAGGTCGGTCGCTTTGCATTGTCTAGGTTGCGGGGGAGGCCGAATGGATGGAGGCTAATTCTCTCGACACGGAAAGAGTTTCGGCGCTTTCGTGGCTTAGGACCCATATCATACATCGGAACTTTAGCTCCATTTCACGGACACTAATCTGGCCGAAGCATGGTTTTTATGCATTAGCTTGATCTTTCGGACGCTAAGAGTACCCATCCTCTCCGCGTACAAAATGTTGCATTTAGCGCAAAGGCAAAATAAGCACGCTAGCAGTTCCACACTCATCCTTCAACTTGCATTTGCTGGCCATACAGTAGTCCAATGGTCGTATCATTGGTATCATTACGTTTGCCTCGTTATTCTGTATCTCTAGATACCAATATCTTGTATTCAAAATGGCTGGTGTTGGTGAACAGCTCGATCTGCAAATCCTGAGTGAACAACGCGACTTTCCAGAAGCCAATTTTGACCCGACCTCGACACCTTCCATCGCTAATATCTCGCTCGCGGACGTTCGTACGCACTTACAGCAACCTGTACAGCATTGGCAGGGTGGTATAGATGTTCCCTATCGACAGTGGGAGTTGCGCGATAAAGCACAGGCGAAGTGGTCGCCAGTTCAGTTATTCTTACTACTTTTTCAGCCTCTGCTCGATCTTCTTATATATCATACTAATGCCAACATTAGACGTAATTGGAAGGGCAAAGGATCATGGAAAGAGGTATCAGATATCGAGATGAGGCGCTGGCTAGCTTGTAGGCTTCAAATGGTGAATACCTTGCCTGTAACGACCTCAATGCAAGATTTTTGGTCAATCAAAGGTCTACCTACTAAAAGGATTAGTTGTCAGCGTTTTAAAGCTATTAAACGATACCTAACCTTCTGTAGCGATCAACCGTTAGACTAAGCGCAGTACGTATAGTTTTAGAAGGTCCAGAAGGCGCTAGCGGTCCTTCGGGACCGTTTAAAGGAGGTCCTAATACCTAGAAGTCATTTAGTTATTAACGAGGTCTTAATCGAGTTCCACGGTCGTTAGAAGAACAAATACCGTATAAGACATAAACTAGCAGGTGAAGGCTTCGTAGTATATACCCTCTGTAGCTATAGAGGCCTACTATATGACTTTATAATATCATCTAATCGTTAGGGGGTAGAGGGGGTACTAAAGAGTATCGAGATCGATATACTAATAAGGAGTCTACGTAAGAGAAAGAGAGGTATAAAGGGCGATCGAGCGACACTAGTACGCCTTTTACCGTAAAAGGTATTAGTGTATATCCTTCTGGAGCGCGTAACAGCTAAATGGAGGCCAAAGATATATATCTACTACCTAGATAACCTCTTTACGGATATACTACTAGCTAAGGCACTACGAACGCTTAATATTGGTATCTATAGTACTATAAGGAAGAATACGCCTAGTTTTCCTTTAATCTTACTGGCGATTAAGACTAAATTTAGGTTAGAACTACCTCTAACTACTTAAACAGCCCTTATCGTTAACGATATTACAGTTTATATAATCTAGAAAGACGCTAAGAGAGATAATATTATATCCTTTATCTCTATGATCTACAATCCTCTCGATTTAGAAGCAGTAACTCGACGAATAAAGACTTATTTAGCTATAAGGGAGCACCCAAATAGCTTTACTAAGACGTAGATTAGTCAGCTAAAGATCGTAGTCGATTATAACCTATTTATAGGTAACGTTAATCTTTATAACCGCCTATAAGCCTATAAAACCATTTAATAACCTGGCCAGGTTAAATAGACAAAGAAGTTTATTAATTTCACCATCGATACTTACTAAACTAATGTGTTCATTATTTAGGATCGATACTAAACTTAAAATAAATAAAGAGGACGTATACACCAGCAGTTCATTAATTAACTTATTAAGGGCCTTATAGAAATCGTAGAGAACGTTTATACACCAGCTTAGACCTTAAAACGTATATACTATAGTTAGAAAGACTATTAAACTCGAGAGTATATATCACGAACTGCGCTAGGCGAAATCAGCCCTAACAACACCACTAAATCTCGAACGTCGTAAACCTTTAACTACTGCGATCGATGTATAAAGCATTTATACCTTCGAAAGGGCTGCTAGACGCGGTATCACGATGATTTGGGCCTTCCTACGAGGCCAGAGGATCGATATTGAAGAGGAGGGCAAATAGATGGATCAGGCGCAGCCGCGCGCAGTTGAGCGCAGTTTGTGACACCAAGAATTGTCTATACAAGATCATATTGCAGCCTCAAACGCGTCGATGGCGACACCGCCTATTGTCCCAATTGCATTATTACAGTACCAACGTATTGCCATCTTTACATGTAAATTACTATGAGGTGGTGGCGCGCGAGTGGGGCGCGCTAAATGCAACATTTTGTACGCGGAGAGGATACAGTTAGTGGCGCTCCTTCCCACTGTGGAACCACAAGGTATTTGCTTTGACAATCCGTCGCGTCGGCAGTTCGTTGGATGGTTCGAGTCGGAATGTCTTCACAACATGAGACGGAAATACAGGAGACGATGAGATTAGATCCGGAGAACTGAAACTGGCAAGGCATGGGAGGATCAGTGATGCGTAGTCATTCAAGGCGTTTCTGAGCGCAGTTACTACATTTGTTCGCCTTAAGATCGTAGCATCGAAACTGTATCACGGGAAGCGTGAGTGTGCCAAGTTGAAGTCTGTACTTGTCTTGGATTTTAGACAAAAATAGCTGTTGAGAATGACAAGACCTTTCAAAATCGTGATTGTAGGAGGTGGGATCGGAGGGCTAGCTACGGTAAGCCATTGCCTTTGTTGGTCGTTGTTAGACTATAGCTAAGATCCCAAAAAGGCGATCGCATTGCGAAAAGGCGACCGCGAGATAATAGTCCTAGAACAATCATCACTCAATCGCGAAATTGGTGCGACCATTTCTCTCCAACCGAACGCATCCAAGATCGTCGAGCAGCAATGGGGGCTTGCTGCAGAGCTTAAGGCAAGAGGATCGATGACAGATGAAGCCTTTCAGGTGTACAATTTAGCAGGAGAGTTACAGATGCAAATTCAACTTTCGACCTTGGCGAAATATGGTGGTGAAAGAGTTGTTTACCATAGAGTTGATTTGCATGAAGCTTTGAAGAAAATAGCCACTTCTCTCGATCACCCTGGACGACCCGCAACAATCAGGGTTTCATGCAGGGTGGTAACTTGTGATTGTAACACAGGACAAGTTGAGCTGGAAAATGGAGAAAAAGTCTCCGCTGATTTGATCGTGGGTGCTGATGGGATCAAGAGCAGTATTCGCCGAGCGATTCTTGGAAAGGATGTGCCAGCGCAACCAACTGGCCATTCAGCTTACAGAACAGTGATTCTGACAAGTGAGCTCCTCAAAGAAGAAGAGTTTATCAATGTGGTTGATCCCAGAAAGTCAGTCACCACCATGGTCATAGGTCATGACCGCCGACTCATTATGGGACCTGCACGGAATTCCTCCATCTACAGCGTTGTTGCCTTGATTCCTGATGAGAACATGGCCGAATCCTCTGCAAATTCTAGCTGGACCACCTCTGGTGATCTTGATAAGATGCTCAAAAGTTTTGAGGTCTTCCCCGAATGGGCCAAAAAGCCTCTTCGTCTTGCCCGGGAAGCTGGACTCTGGCAACTCCGTGATCTTGATCCATTACCAACCTGGTACAAAGGCCGAGCTATCTTGGTTGGAGACGCTGCTCATGCTATGTTGCCAACACAAGGACAAGGCGCCAGTCAGAGCATTGAAGATGCTGAAGCTCTAGGTGCATTCTTCGCTGAGGTTCAGGTAGGCAATTTATCGGTTCGCGAGGTGGAAAATATCAACAGAGCCATTTTCGACTGTCGGTACGACCGTGCGACCTTAATCCAAAGCTATAGTCGTCAATCGGCGAAGCCTGCAACTGATCCAGGTAGTATCAAAATCAAGATGAATCCAGCAGAGTTTATGGATTATAATTGCTTTTACAAGGGTGCCCTGGATTGGCAGAGGAGACAGCAAGAGCTCAACAGAGTAGAACAGAAGTCGGTGGATCAATGTTTTGAGGCTTTGAGAATCAAGGCTTAGATATCAAACAATGTTTACGTGAAGTTGCAAAACCAACTGTAATCTTTGTTGATCAACGAAACTGACAGAGACACTGTCTATCCGTGCTTGCTTAAGCTAACATGCCTTAATATGCCTCGATCTTCTTCTTTCTAGCTTCCATCCTTTACTTCTTGGACTGCCGATCGCTCTTCATCTACTACGTCAACCTTGCTTTCCTCAGTTACATTGTCAGTCAAAGATCTCGAGGGGAACCTACTACAGAGTTACCTAGCGGCTTCTCCCCAATCAGCGAGCTGGAAAGCAACATGACTCCAGATATTGCCGTGTAAAAAATCCATAGTTTGGACAACCCTGACATGTAGTGCCGTGCCTGTGTTGCAATTGTCTCACCTGTCGTTGTTCCGAGTGTGTTTGACATTGTCAGTTGCTCACCGCCCAAGCCTTTCTGTAGCACGACACCTCCACAGACGATGGAAATTGAACTCGCCATGCTGCGAATGAATGTAAATGCTGCTGTACCCGGAGAAATGTCCTCCGGCTGCAAGTGGTTTTGCAAAGCAATCATAGGACTTAAGAAGACAGGTCCAGCTCCAATCCCGGCAATCAGTTGGAAAATGATAATCTTCGACCAGACAGTCCTTGAATCAAAGCAGATAAAAAGACCAGTGCCTAACGTCATAAAAGTCGACCCCACCCAAGTTGCAAGTCGATATTTGCCGGTTCGTTTGATGAATATTCCTGTTGCACTTGCCATGACCGACAGAGGCAGTATAAGCACCAACAGATACAGGCCGGAATGGATCGGTGAGGCACCGAGTACGACCTGAAAATAAAGTGGGAGGAAGAAGTCGTATGAGATGAACACAAAGGTATGAGTAAAAGCAGTTGCCAAGGCAGCTACCTTCGATCTGCCGACAAAGACCCTCATAGACACAAGTGGTAACTTGGCGAATCGCCACTCGTAAACCACGAAAAATGCCACCATGGCAAGTCCAGATAAGATCAACCCAAGGGTGTAGGCTGACTTCCAATCGTGAATGCTACTGGCGCCGCCTTCAAGACCGCACAGAAAGCATATAGTACCACCAACGATCAGAACCGAGCCTATCCAGTCGAATGATTTTAGCCCGGCTGCAACGGTGATTCGGGTTGTGTTCAATTTGAGCGTGAAAAACAAAAGAACTAGTGATATAGCGTCCAGAGGAAGATTGATAAAAACTTTACATTCAAGAATTAGCAGCTGCCACTGGTATAGGACTGTAACTGGAGAAACTAAGAACTTACAACACCATCGCCAGCCGATAGTTTGAGTAAAAACTCCTCCAAGTATCGGACCAAATCCACTTGCCACAGCCCAGACAAGTGCAGAAAATCCATAGTATTTTGCACGTACTTTCATGCTAAACATGTCTGCAATGATAAGTTGGCAGGTAATTGAGATACCACCTCCTCCAAGACCCTGAAGTGTCCGTCCAGATATGAGTACGTCGACTGATTGACTGAGCCCAGTGGTTAAACTGCCAGCCATGAACACAAGATTGGCAATCATCAGCAGTGGTTTTCGTCCCCAGATATCTGAGCATCTTGCCCACAAGGGGGTCGAGGCCGTGCTCGCTAAGGTGTATGAACTTGACACCCAAGTATACTGGGCAGCACTGGCATTCTGTTGTCGAGCGATCGTGGGTAGGGCGGTAGAAACAATCGTTATGTCGAGTGCGGAAAGGAACTGGACCAAACATAAGGAGAAGATAATGATTCCTAATCTGAATCTATCGAAACTCTGTTCTGGCTGTGTATCTCGTGATTTTTGTCGAGGTGGTTGTGTTTGAGAATGACTATGGACCTGTGAAAGTGCAGGCAGAACCGAGCAGTCCAATTCCTTCGATGATTTATCAACGGAAGCACTCATGCTGTGATACTTGAACAACCGACCAAATGAATGGACAGGAACAAACGACCAGGCTCAAGCAAGCAATGAAGATATTCTAGCAGATGATCAGTCTACTGGTATCCGATGCACTTCTTATGGTCAACTCACATAAGGTCACAGAATCGGAGCGTAGGTAACTAGCAAAATGATGTACTCAAAATTAGCCCCTAGAAACGTTGTCCACTACTTGAGTAACATGCCTATAGTGAAACCAATTACATCACCAGAAGCAAAAATGTTTAGGCCGCCATTTTGACATTGTCGAGAAGGCAGCTCTCACAATGATTTCGGAGAAAGGTCTCATTGACCACGGCCGCTAAAGCACCGAGAAGTGGAGTAAGATAGTGTGTCCCAACTCCAGTCAGTGTCCACCTTGATCTCTCCACCATTCCAGGCTTTCTTCATTGTCATATCGCATGCCAGAGTCGGAGAAAATTTTTGGTCTCATTTCAAGCTCGGTAATGGTTGGCGCAGTCTAGGGTGGTGTAAACTGATGGTTGCTACGCAAGCAAGGCCACGCCGCCGCAGTGCTCAACAAAATACTTCAACAAAGACTCTAGCCATCTTGTTGACCACGACCCCCGCGTCCAAACTCAAACTCCGAGGATGTCCTTGATATCACAGTATAGTATAAGCCAAGCATCGACCATAGTTGGTACGCAGAAGTGCAAAAGGTGGGTTGAAGCCCGACCTCCCCTCACATCCGGCCAGCCGTATGCCATGAGAAAGTGAGATAGCAGCTCATTCACAAGTATGACCAATGCCAGTCGAGACACTGAACACTGCGATGAGACCTTGCAATTGAACTTTTTCGCGTACATATATCTCGACTCTGTTGCGTCCACGTGTAACATTGAATTGGTCCGGGGATTTGACGTCCTGCAAGAACATAAGTTGCCATCAACCAGAATTCAGATTATGATGTCTTTAGATAAGCGCCCAGTGGACGCTCGAATTCTATGTCCATAGAAGATGATAGGAATCGCCGTCAGCCCAAGAGTGCCTGTTATTAAACCAAATATAGTAAACGTTCCATCGTAGCCAATAGAATGGATAAGTGGCGCAACGAAGGAACTAACCACAAAAGAAATGATTCCTCGGCCGGTACAAAGAATAATGAAGATTGGACCCGCTCGACCAGGGTAACTGTCAAGAAGATAAGTAATAGTCGATATTGTGGTCCCGATAAAGGCAAAGAAAAAGCCTGCCACTGTCCAGACATAAAGCGACCAATGATACTGGTAAGGATGAGAGGCTCCCTGACCGTATAAAATCGCCGTGAAAATTCCTATACTTAGAGGTAGAAACAGCGGCAATAAACGATTTTCCGGTTCGTGCATCCCATTGTGACGTTGTGCTCTCCATTGGATTAGCTTGTCCGATCCGTAGCCAAGTAAAGGAAGTGTGATTAGGGCAACAACGATTTGTCCGGAGTTGACGAGGCTTACTCGACTCTCTCGCCAGTTGTAAGGAGGAGAGGTTATAACCGAAGCATAAGTCGTTGCAATGGCAACATTAACGCCAAGTATAAAGCCATTCAAGCACATCGCCCAGAAAATGTTCGGGAAGAGGAACATCTTCGTGACTTGCTGGATGGGTGTTAGTCGTTTATGTATATGGAACAGATTCAGACATTTCTCACCTTGAGGACGCCATACACTTTGTACCACTCAGGTGAGCCGATCCATGGGCGCATATCCGACCTCCATGTCCTTGCCTTGTATTTATTGAAATCTAGGCGAGGTCGCTTTGTAGATATGACGGGCTTGGCAGAATCGACAGACTCACAAACACCGTTGAAGTCTCGGTGCTGCTTTTGAGATCGATCATATTTGGTCTCAGGTAAAAGAAAAACCGACACTAAGAGTTGAATTCCTGCGAGGATCGCCCCTAGTCCGTACCACCATTGAGGTGAAATAGCACTGGCAATAGGGCTTGCAAAAAGAACCCATACTGAGCCTGCAACGATCTGAACTGTTTGCTGGATCATTAGGCCTTGTGAACGTTCGTGGAGAAAATGGATTTCCTACCGATGTCAGGATTGGCGTCCACAGATACGTATGATCGGGCTTACCTGTATTATCATGGGAACAACTGATTCACTTTGTCCTGCTGCAAGGCCAACGATAATTCGAGCTGCTAGATGCCAGTGAAAAGATTTGGCTGTAGCACAAAGCAGGGCTCCAGTCAATAATACTAGAGTTGCAAAGATCATCACGATCCGACGACCCACAGCAATAGCAATGGGGATTCCTACAAGGTTTCCAAGTCCCCTATTAAACGCATCATTAGCCAGTTCTCTATTGAAAATGGATAATTCCCATAACTGATTGATGTAGGCTCACATGGAAAGAGTCGGAAGTGTCATCAAGTATGTGATGCTAGCATAGCTGTGGCCTGCTGAAATGTACTCCGGAATGTAAAGCCCTATCAACCCACCAAAACCTCCGATCAAGGACATTCCAATTGTAGAGACTGTAGTAGTCAGATTATGGGCTGGTTCGCCGAGCGAAGGCTCGAGTGTGGCACATACAGGATGATAGAACAACCACTACCAGGATTTTTTGCCAGTATTTCATATTTAAAGGATCTGACCAGGTTAGTTATTCTCACTGCCAACAAGTGGTTCGAGTGATTTTACCTCGTGGATCAGCTGTAGCGGCTGGTATGTATATGATGCCGTTTTCAGTCAACTTGACTGTACCCATGATTGAAGCAGCGGACCCGCTCGTAGTGAGCAAGGGCCTGTATTCTGACATTGCTTCAACTTCCTCATCTTCCATGGCGCTAGAGACTGTAAGATCCTTCATTAGCAGTATCACAAAGTTGACAGGAACTGAAAATGGAGAGATTACTGCGATTGACATTCATATATGTCAAGCATGATTTGTCTCTGCTAAAAAATCGTAGTTATCACTACACAATACTGCTGTAGCTGCGTTTCTCCGATGCCAAATGCACCGAAATAGAATGGCCCGAAGCAAGTATTGAGATCAGGAGTGGCAAAGCAATCAGCTCCGTGTGCTCCAAGACACCAAAGCTTCAGCGCTAGGCGCAAACTAACAGGTGCTAACATGGCTGATGCTTAACCACGCTCCGGATTGGTACCATCTCTATTGGTCCCTGAACGGAACAAATGCCTTTGTTTTTTCACGCAACCTAAACCTTCCTGTTCCGTCTCAATGAGAAAAAAACCCCGGATGCTCAGACTCAGGGCTTCTCCAAAAGTATCTACCGAAGAGTCCGGGGAAATGGCGGGTGTCGGCGACGCCTCGGTAGCTTCGGCTGCCTTTAGTGCCATGGGCGCCGAGGCGATGTCTTCTAAAGCCAGGGTCCTTCTCCGTGGCCAGAACACTCTATGCACTGATATTCCGGCATCGAAACCTACTCGCATACACGAATTCTACGAGTGTTCCGACCCTGCCGCAATAATCATGGACGCGACAGCCAGCTACCAGATCGAATTGTATATTTATTGTGCATGCATCACCGATGCTTCGTTGATCTGCGACATGTCAGAGCAAGCATG
Source organism: Neophaeococcomyces mojaviensis (assembly GCA_030247915.1). Classification (NCBI taxonomy): domain Eukaryota; kingdom Fungi; phylum Ascomycota; class Eurotiomycetes; order Chaetothyriales; genus Neophaeococcomyces; species Neophaeococcomyces mojaviensis. The sequence continues at coordinate 23,174 of JAPDRQ010000068.1, forward strand.
TTTTCATGAAAACCAGCAATCTCCCCCCGAGCAATATCTTAAGTCAAACAGATCACTTTAGCAAAAACGATGGTGTCAAACGGCATGAACAAGAAAGTGGAATCAGATAATGGGGAACCATTCCCAGCTCAACAGTTGCTCATTCTAGGTACGTGTATGCCTGTGGTAGCTTTCTGGTCCTTATCTGACTACATCAAAGGACTTTGCCGTCTTGCAGAGCCGATTGCTTTCATCTCGATTGTTTCATACAACTTTGCGATGGTCAAAGAAATCAAAGGCCCAGAAAGTGCTTCCTTCTATGCTGGGCTTCTGGTCTCTGCATTTGCCGTCGCTGAAGCCTCCACCGCCGTTATTTGGGGCTCATTGTCCGATCGAATTGGAAGGAAGCCAATCATTCTGTTAGGCTTGACAGGCACTGCCATATCCAGTCTAATGCTGGGCTTCTCCAAGAACTACTGGTTTGCGCTTTTAGCTCGACTTGTAGGAGGCCTGTTAAATGGAAACGTTGCGGTCATGCAGACAATGGTAGCAGAGATGGTTAAAAATCCGAAACATGAACGCAAGTTAATAACAGTGATTCAAGCAGAAAGACGCAGCTGCTGACCCACGTGATAGCAAGAGCATATTCAATTCAGCCTTTTGCCTGGAGCCTCGGGTCAGTGGCAGGTTCTGCTCTCGGAGGTTACGCATCTCAGCCAGCTCGCTTTTATCCTCGATTCTTTTCTCCGGACGGACTTTTCGGCAGGTACCCATATTTGCTTCCGAACCTGATTGCGGCCGTCTGTATCTTCCTAGCAATCATTCAAGCCTCACTCTTCCTCGAAGAAACCAATCCCCGACACAACTTTGAAGCAGCATGTCCGGAAGCTGAGGCAAGTGATAATGAACAAGATCTTATTGACGAGCGTACTCCATTGCAGGGTAGGAGAAAATCGGCTGTCGATATTATCGCACCTGGGAAACGTCGGCTCTCGTATGTTTCTGGCAGTACACCTATACCGAACGAACCGTCCTTCGATGTTCGAAGAGCATCTTTTGCATCGATCATGTCTTCCAAACCAGAAGTTCATGTTGTGTCCCTCGAATCTGCTTTGGAAGATGCAGACGAAGACATCCGATCGGAGACTTCAGAAGTTTCAGCTAAGGTTCTCACCAAGCCAGTGATTATGTGGATCGCCGCTATTGCTCTCATGTGCTACCATCAAATGGCATTCATATCAGTGTTCCCGGTCTTTCTCCTCGATTCACCACATCAACTTAACAAACTGGATCTCACCGGTGGTCTCGGATTCACTGTTCATGATGTGGGCCACTATATGGCTGTTAACAGCTGCATCTCGCTCTTCATTCAGGCATTTGTTCTGCCCGCGTTCCTGGGCAAATTTGGCGTTTGGAAATCCATTCTTTGGTTGACACTCTTCTGTCCGATAATCGATGTCGCCATGCCATTCATCACCGCCGTCCCCAAACCTGGGGTTGCTGTGTATTTTGCTTTCGCTCTCCAGGCATTTTGCGCCATCATCATCTACCCAAGTCTTCTGATCACGTTGAAGAATGTGACTCCTTCACGACAGGCTCTTGGCAAGGTCAATGGTCTAGCTGTTTCCGCAAGCTCCGGAGCTAGAACAATCGCACCACCTTTGATTGGCATCTTCTACAGCACCTTCGGTTCTGCAGGGGCATGGTGGAGTTGCGCTATTTTCGCAGCATTCGCTATCACCGAATTGTGCTTTGTTCCTAGGCCAAAGCAAAACGACGAGGGAACTGTTACGGAAGAATCTGTCAGTGCATAGCTCAGTAGATTCAACATCGCAGAATAACAAAAGCATATATATTTAGCAGTTATTCTGGCCGCATGATGATTTAACGACCAAGCAATAAGACCTTATGCAACACGAGTCGCCCACTACTTTCGAGTCAAGGATACAAATATGTCCTACTTTTGTCCCTTCATATAGTATAATTTAGAGTTGGGAAGTACTACATCCTGCAAATGCACTCTCTCATCACACTACCCAGCATGTTGGATAGGCCATTGCTCAACTTTCTCAAATACGCATGTCTTCTCCGTTGAGAACGAGTAGTAGCTAAGAGATCGACAACTTCTCTTAAGTGACACCAGTCAGACAATCAACCTACATCCGTCGAAATTCATGAAACAAAGCTTGGGGCGGATACTTCTCCCCTTCAACTGGCCAAAAGCGATAATACATGAATCTCTTCTGAGGTATACATAGTCTCTTCTTCCATAGTTGGGTGTTAGGGTTACTCCTTTAGACCTTAATATATATGGATAGTAGGACCTAAAAGGGCATAGCCATGGGAGGTTAACTGTTGAGAGATATGCAGTACGTATAATGTACAAGGGCTGAACAGTATAGGAATATACTAGGACTGAGCTACGAATACTTAGAGGTAATGTTCGGGGAAATACAGGGGTAAGTAGGTAACACGAGTTGACTACGGACTACTATCTAGAAGATGGGGAAGTACGGAAACTATATAGGTGCTGCTGGAACAGAGCGCTCTGTTGTGCTCTGCGGTGCTCCATTGATGTTTGCTGCCTTTATCCTTTAGCTTATCAGCTTATCAGCACGTGTTCACACCTCGGTGCGCTCAGTGTGGTGCATCCAAGGTCTGGCTTTGTAACACCGTTACCGCTTGAAGGGCAGGGTTCGTAGAGGTCGTCGGTCAACCCGATCCTCTGGAGAGAGCCTATATACGATCTACTTGCTGCCGTAATATATGTCTTGGCTTGTACCTTGACAACTCTACACTTTTTTTGGGACGCTTCGGCTTTCCTAAAATAGGCCGCACCTTTCACCTCCCCTTGGCAATTGTTCACTTGTCTCTTTGCTCTTTCCATGCATGGCAGCGCGGCTTTAGTCAACTTCACGCTTCTGCGTTGATCAACATTCCTCCTACCACTTTCACACTTTTGGCTGACCAATTTGATCCGCTTGATATTGCAATCGCTTCCGAGGCATTAAGAAGCTGAATTTCTGTAAGAGCTCCAATCATGAATTTTGCAGGGCAACCAAGGCCTCAGCCGGGGCGCAGGGGCTTGCTGGGTAGACTCGAGCGTGGCCTTACACGTCTTGCAAGCGCGATGGAAACCTCGATCGCCATGCAGAATGCCCAGCGTATGGCCGCCATGAATCGACAAGCAACAGCAGCAGCCGTCAATCCACCCCCGTATACCCCGTCGCCCACCGCCCTACTAGCAGCCACACCTGCAGCTCCGCAGGCATCAGCATTTCCTGCACATGCGGAAATCTCTCCGAGCACTGTCTTACCAGACATGGAGGGCATTTACGAGCCAGACTTGAGCGGGCCTCTGACCCGCGAAATGGGCATGGGCCTTATCCACAAGGCTCATCAGCTCCAGGCGCGCATCGCACAGCTCGAGGCGGAGGGCGCATCGCCAGGGAGGATAGCTTACTTGCGCTTGGAGCTCGCGAAGACACTTGCCCAGACCAATACGTGGATGCAGAACTACGCGGCCTTCGGTCATGCAACGTAGAACCATTTTGGTATGCTGATGCAGGGGCAAAGCATCCTTCACACCTCGGCGATGCGGGGGTTGCAAGGTTCGAGTGCGCTGTGGGGCACGTCGTCTAGCTCGGAGTCATCGTCATCCTATGGATCCGGGTCCAACTACATACTGGTACGTATTGTGGGCATGGGACGTATTACGGGGATGAGGGTAACAATTACCAATACCAATATTCGTACTAGCCGAAGGACTACCGAGTGAGGGGGTGATGCCGGGCTGACGATTGACTCTGAGAGTTCGATAGATCGACCTATCCAAAGACCTCAGAGTTTGCAGCCAACCGACGCAAGGTGTATACCAGCTGGACACAGGATCAATCTGGATCACAGTGCTCGACACTCAGTAGGCCAACGGAATTCGACTGCTGCTCCGATCCGACCATTTACTTGCCTGCAAGTGCTGCAGTTGCTATTACCTTGTAGAACTACTAGGTATAATGATTTCATTTGTCCGATGTATAAAGATTCGCACACGCAGGCGAGATGATGGTTGCAAGGGCACTTCTGTGGTTGTCATGCTTGAAAAGACGGAAAAGAGAACTGCCGCTCGATAGCTGCACTCTCGTGTTAGTAGATTGTAAGACAGACGTCTATATATGTATCTTAGGCTGGAATGGAATTAATCTCTGAGGGGAGACCCTGCCTGCTGCGCCATTGGTGTAATACCACAGTTTTTTTTATTTTTTATTTTTTTAAAGCCACAACCACTGCATTTCGATCAACCTTTCTAGTACTGTTATTCCACTACAGCCATCGCAATACCTTCGGATCACGATACTAGGATATAGTAGGCCGTCGAAGCCTTCCGCACTGGTCAGTATACCAGTACTCGTAAGTGCGAAGTTACATTCGCTACTGATCACAGTACCATAAGTCGCTTTCTTAGAGGACAGCTATCTCGACTGTTACACCTCAGCCTGACCACGACAGAACAAATGAAGTAACCAAGACCGCCATGTGGTAAATGAGTATCATGAAATAATTAGAAAAAGTTTAGAATGAACCCTACGTAAGGGAGTAAGTGTTACAGGTACCCCTTAGACCGTGCTATAAGAAAATTGTCGGACCTGAAAGGGGATAACCGTGGGAGGTAAACTGTAGCAAGATATGCAGTATGTATGTATGAAAGACTAAGCATACTTGAGAGTATTGGATTAGGTAAGCTAGGGGTGAGTATGTAACATGAGTTGACTATCTATCCCTCGTCAGATTTCACATTCACGCCGTTACTTTATGTGGACAATGGGTAAGCTGCTCCCACTGTTCTGTGGCACTTTGGTGTCTTCTTACCTACACCAGAAAGCTCCCTGAAAGTTTGTCTACGGATCACAGAACATTTGTGGCCGAAAGGATAGGAAAGAGCATTTCCTTAGAGCCTAGATAGCTGTTTCGTTATACGAAACGCAACGAAAGGTCTAGGGATGGCATGTGGTGTCATTGGAAACATGAACTGAAGTAATCATGAAAGCTTGGACGGAAAAGCGTCTAACATCAATTCTGGTTCCCCGACTCTGTGAAAACATCAAACAAGTCGAAATTCTTGCGGCTTTAGACCCGATAGATCCTCGACTTCTCCGTGCGATAGTGATTCAACGTACGCTTCCCCAATAACTTCATAGGCTTTACCAGCCGCCGTCACAACTTCTCGCAGTATGATTTGTTCAAGATTTTTTTTCGGTAGGCACAGGTGTATTTGAGTGAGTCCCACCGTCTTGGAGGCTACGAAGAACCGAACGGCGAGATGAGCATCATTGTTGTAGGCAACCACGGGTAGACCTGACATTAACAATTCGAACACTTTTCAGTGCATTTTCAAACGATCAAAATAGCCAACACAGGTCTTGATGCAGTAGAGAGTTCACAAGAACACACTTTCATCATTGATAAAATGGAAGTTGCTGACATAATGTCTCGCTTGGTGGTGTGTTTTGCTCGGCAGTGGCTCAGGATCCATTGGACCTTGTCTGTCCGAGCCATGCATAGATATTGGTTCCTGCTATACAATAGCAAAACCATTGTGACCAGAATGGTTGGTTGACCCTACACAATCTGTCGCAGGCCTGAAGTTGATATGTTGACGATACCAACAGGAAGTTTGCCATGCTTTCCTGTGCCGGATACAATGGCTTGACGCATGAAGTTAAAGAATCCATAATTGAGGAGAAAAAATTATGATGAATCTCTCGGGAAGCCAAATTTTCTCAAGCGACTGAACTTGAACAAGAATCCAATTTGTGAACCAGCGCAAATAGTTGTTAATTTAGCAGATAATTTATCGTAATGGCCGATGAACTGCGACCATTCAAGGTCGACATAGCGAAAGCAGAGGTCGATCGGCTGATAAAGAAGCTTGAAGAGACCCGGATACCGACCGAAGATATAGTACCCGGCGCCGGCGAGGACTATGGAGTCAGTAGTGAATGGATCAAGTCAATGTATGACTACTGGCTTAGTGGGTACAATTGGTTCGATCATCAGGATCGTATGAACCAATGGCCACATTTCTTGACGCATATCAACGATCAGACTGTGCATTTTGTGCTTGCAAAGTCAAAGGCTGCCAATGCGTTGCCGATACTGCTGATACATGGATGGCCAGGCTCCTTCTACGAGTTCAGCCAGGTCATCAATCCTTTGACAGAGCCCGGGGACGATTCGAAGCAGCCCTTCCACTGTGTCGTACCATCTCTGCCGGGCTTCTGCTTTTCGTCTCCGCCACCTCGAGGTCAGACACTAAAGCATGTGGCCGGCATGTTTCACACCCTAATGCTGAGACTCGGATATGACCAATATTACGTTCAGGCTGGAGACTGGGGACACTGGGTGGCACGAGAACTGTAAGTTTTTGCCCGACATATTGTTAGCACAGACACGTTTCTAATCTAGCATTTGGGCTTGTAATCTACAATATGGTCTGGAAATAGGACAACGCTGACCCTCCATAGTGGTGCAAACTCAGACTATGCTACTCATGTTCAAGCAATCCATTTCAACTGGGTCCCAGCCCCTCTTCCACCATTGGATTCCCCGAGCCTCAGCGCCCGTGACAAGAAGGTCCATGCCCGCGTCCAGTCTTGGCTAACCTCTCACCTCGCTTATGCAATCTTGATGCGTAACCGACCCTCCAGCCTCTCACTCATGCTGACCGACAACCCGACCGCTCAACTCGCGTTCATCGGCGAAAAGTTCACTGAGATGGTCAATCCCGATAACCCTCTTGTCAAGTCCAAGCTCTGGAAAGACCATACCCTGACCACTGTATGCCTGTACTATTTCTCAAATTGTGCGAGCACGTCATCGTTGGTGTACTTCGAGAACACCAGACATGAGAAGTTTCCGGAGGAAGTTGTGAAGAAGGAGAATCGTGTTAGAGTGCCGATGGGGTACACGAGCTTCTTATGGGACACACGGCCAAGTGTCAGATGGGGTGTGGAGAAGACTGGTAATTTGGTATTCTACAACGAACGGGACGAGGCCGGTCATTTTGCTGCGCTGGAGTGTCCAGAGGGACTTGTAGAGGATGTGCGAGCACTGGTAGGCATGGTGACGAGAGGTGAGGTGAAGCGAGAAGAGGTTGACTGAGCCGAATGCTTGTGCATCGAGATCGGCTTTAAGTGAAATTGGATTTTCTAACAACTTCATTTGAGATCACCCATACACAGCCTATACTGTTGCACTCTAGTAGCTGTATGCAGATCTAGGATCCTGATTGCAGGTAAGGAAAGATCATGGTTGTGGACAGGTACATTAACAATGCAAAATCGAATCAACGCTGTGACTCGCCTCCTCTGGCATCAAAATACCTACTTCTCAAAGCCTGACTGATACCACTCACTCGATTCGCAACATTGCCAACGGTTCCCCCACCAATTGTCATCGTGGTATTCCCCATCCCGCTCAGTAATGCTTCTTCCAGTGCCGACTGCGTTACACTTGCATCATCTAAATCGCTGAAACTACTGCCCATGCTTGGTGATGTGTCTGAACCAGTTCCAGCTGTTCGGCGTAGACGAGGTGAGAGACCTGCTGCAGCCGCTAGTACGGCTTGCTGATGTGGCGAGAGCGGATTCGGCAAATTACCCCGTCCGGGTTGATTGTGAGTTGCAGATCTTTGTTCTGGGCGTTCTATAAGGTGTTCAGAGGTTGAACTGGCTGATGATGTCAAGTTGCTCACGGCTTCTGGGCGAGATGGTTTGGATGTTGGTATTATTCTCTCGGATGTGCTCCTACGATGCGTTGATGGTCTTGGTGTCTGCATCAGGCCGCCTCGTAGTGTTGCACTTGGATCACGAGCCGTGGCAGAGTCGCCTTTGGCCGTTTCGCTGGAATTGTTCGAAAATGGTAGGAATGCTGGTGAATCTTCATCTTCCTCCTCATCAAGTTGTGGTGCTGATGGTCGTCTAGCATGCTGTGATTTTCGACTGGGCACTAATCTTCGCGATGAGGCAGGGTTCGGTCTTCTGTGAAGCATTCGCGACTGTGTCATATCTCCTTCTTCAGAGGAAGATTCGGGCTCTGGCAGATTCAATTGCTTCGGCGATCGCGTTAGCTGATGCTGCACACTACCCCTGCGTGAGTGCGTTCTACTGGCAATGTCATTTTCCTTCGATGTTCGCCGTGAAAGAGGTCTTGAAGATATGGACTCTGACTTCATATGCGTGCCACTACTCTGGGATATCGCCTTGTTTGGAAATGACGATCGTCCTTTGGCAGGTGTTCCTGGAGTACCAGGAACACTACTATCGGCGGTCGCAACTTGTGTTGATAGGCGAGAAGGTACTCTAGACCCGCCGCTACCCGTACGCCTCATCTGCTGACCACCAACCACACTTGCAGCATTGGGCTGTGGCAATGGAGATGGAGTATTTGAAGACCTGCTACCCATCTTGCGCATTTGTGCTCGGACTTGAGATAGTTGTCGTTCGTACAACCATGCTGCCTGTTGCAAAAGAAATGCCTGTGTAACATCAAATCGCTCGGATAGCGCACGCCAGTCTATCTCGTGACCTTTTGATGACTTCGAGATGATCTCCCAAAGCTCCCGTTCCTTAGATGCAGACCATGCCACCGGCGGAGGGTCAACAAAGTCTCCTCTAGCAAAGGGAAGTCGTATGAACACCGTGAAATGCTCCTCGTGTTCTGTCATCGTGACTATCCGAGTTTTGGTGTACCCATAAGTCTGATTTGATATCCTGCTGATTAGGGTATGCACCACAGGGTTTATTTCATGTACCAGCTTATCTTGCGACGATGGTCGTCTAAAGATCCTGGTGATGAGAAGGTGATAATATTAACCTGATTGACTGAGAAAAGGATGGGATATCGTTGAACTGATGTCGGAGGCAACAGACGTGGCTGCTTTAGCTCCTAGCCAAGCCACACCATAAGTGTGGCTTGAATGCAATCTCTCTTGTTTTGCCATCCTTCTCTCACTCACGCCGTTCGGAAGCCTGTTGTTGTAAATTCAACAATCACCTTTCGATGATGCTAACTTGAGAATTTTATTGGCGTCCGCCTGCTTTTGACAGCAGATTAGTAGCCCGAGCTGCCAAGGAATCAGCAAAGAACGAGATATGTGACTGGGGATATGTGAGAACGACAGCATGTTTGCTTTTAACTTTTTGACTGTTTGTCTTGTGTGCCGGACATCAACGTCTTGGGCTTCTCACTCAATGACTACTAACACTCGAAAGATAAAGGCAAACAAACATGATCTTGCCAAAATCTACCCAAAGAGCCGAAGTCATTGCGACATAAGGTACTAACATATCATAGCTGTCACATAGCCGTTCACATTGCAATCCGGACTCATGCTACATTTGACTTCCAAAAAGTTACTGAAGGTACGCAATCATGTTATGCTTCCTGGAAGAGAATCTATGCCAATCGCAGGAGCTTTGAAAGCTCCTGCCAGCCGGTTCTGGCTTGGTCTACTAAAGTCAAGCACATTTCGGTTGCTCATATGCAGCGGATAAGAACCAAGCATGCAACCAGCTAGAGGTAAGTCTGCTGACCCCACAGGACAGTGTCAGTGAAAAGCTATTGGAACATTATTGCATCGAGCTATTCTTGTTGTCAATAAGCAAAGTGTTACTCTTTGTGCAAGAGCCAATGACCGCCAGGGTAAATTTCGGCACAGCTACATGCGAGGGAGAATGTCTCTGAGCCTCGAGGATCGGTGACACCGTACAGACACTAACCCGCACACTCTTCCACACATTGAATGGATACATATCTTCACCTTTGCATATTGTTGATATCGATCGCATCAATTCTCGATATGGTATTACGTCATAGCTAGTAAGTCAGCGTTGGGCAGTCAGCATCTATAACAAAGTGAAGGTCGGGCAGCCATTATATGTGTTTGCGGTCGTTCATCACCCCTACGGAAGGTTTGTAGTCATCACAGCGACAGTGACACTAATCTGCGTGTCGCTATTGACTGCACTGGCTCGAGTTGTCGCTTAGGAGGCTGTCGTTACGCGTCTCGCTATCTTTTCCTTCACTAAACACGAACAAAGCAACCTTGCTTGCAATCTACCTTTCAGCCATCAAACCGCTATTTGACCGGAACTATATGATACTCTAACGCCGAGGCTCCTCAAGCTCGCTGTTGGCGTCCAAAGGTTGACAGCTTTTGGTAACGACTTCTGTGCCTATATCACAATATCCTGTCAGACTGATTCACTCCGCAGTAAACACACTCACAGCTTCAGCGTCCATAATACGCGCAAAAGGTTGTCAAAGCACCCTTACACCCGTTCACCATCAAGTCCCACCACCGACACCGTCCTTAACAGCCCCAAAATGTGCACCTCCTTCACCTGCATGTCCTGTGCCCACCACTTCTACAACCGCTGCAAAGACACTGAATTCGACCCCAGAACCTACTGCGCAGATACCAAACCCTTGCCAGACCCAACAACATGCAACACCTGTCGACTCGTTAAGGACGTCATCGCTAGCCTCAACACACTAGTCTTCCACTTTCCATTCTTGGAGACAGTCGGCGCGGCAGGTGTGTACGATCTCGAAGAATGGGAGCGTGACGACGTCGAAAAGACTGTTTTCAAGTCGAAGCGCGGTAAGGACTGGCAGAAGCACTGGGAAGACGAAGCCGAGAGCCGAGACGAACGACACAAAGTCGCAGAAAAGCTGTCGCGAATGGGTCTTACCACAATGGCGGATGAGAGGGAAGCGCACCAGGGGTTCTCTATGGCATTGACACCACCACACAACACCGTCGAAGCTGAGAAGGAGAACATCAAGCCGCTCACTACAAACGACTCTGGAAATGGCAGCACTGATGGCGAATCGAACAGTACCGGCGGCGGCTGGTCTTGAACGACGGCGATTAACAAATACTGCATGAGCAGCTTCTCGAACGGTGTGAAATGTACAACTATGTGTGATGCTACAGACTGTACCAATCTGGAACTGGCGGGTGCCGGAGAGATAATGATAATGGCTGACACTGAACAAGCTGGACGTGATGGATTTTTTCAGGAAAAACGACGGTGGCGTCCCAGATGTACAAACAGTGTACAACAACTACTGTACAATAATGTGATGCGATAACGCGAGCCCGTGAAGCAGGCATGATGAGATAATGTCAAATTTGTGCACAATAAATGCTCCAGAATTTCTTTCTCCTGTAGCGTGCATTTTAGTGATTATTAAAACTGCCTCGTGTAACTCTTTCTTATACCACTGAAGTTGGCGGCCGAGACTTTCCAAAGCCTAGTAAATTCAAGTCCAGAGAGGTTTCAAGAAGTTGCGAAAAGTCTTCATTGTCAATTCTTCTACAAAGGTCCTCTCAAAGTTTGCTTGGGTACCATTTCCATATCGGAGCTCAAGCGACTGGTTCGCATAGTGCTCCTTGATTGACGATGTCCTCCACGAAGTTCAATTAGTAGCTACATCACAAGCTTCAAAATTACACGCTTCGTTTAACGTAGTACTGTCAAGGCTCGCTACTTCTTATCAAATCCACGCAAAATCCAACCCAAGCTTTTCCCTCTTCAGTCCTCATGCCTCCTTGAACGTCTGCTGTTAGCGCTCTAACCACGCTCTCGCCGTATCTCGCTTCATACTCTTTCTTGACTTTCTCCTGGTGCTTGGCGTCCCAATGCAAACGTATTACACGACTAATCAGCAATTCCGAACGACCCGTGCCGCCAGCAGCTTTGGCGGCGGGATTAGGGGACGTGGCTTTGGCAGCGAACTCGTCGATGGCTTGGTGGAGGAGGAGGGCATCGCGCATAGGCCGGTTGAGGGCACCATTTAGGATGTGGGCTAAGGTTTCGCCCTGAGCAGTATCGTTAGTGAAAATGGTTAAGGTAGGAGGGAAGAGTACTTACGACCAGGTTTTGAGATTTACGAATCATGTCCTTCGCAAAATTGCGCTTGTAGGCCTTCTCATAATATCGTAAGACTTGTTTCAAGTGGTCGTCGCTGCGCACGAGAATGATCTTGATCATAGCCGTTTCGCCACCGGCGCTGTTTAGAGCCTCGTGCAGATCTTCTGCGTCGTCACGCACAAGACGCATATCTAACACTTGACCTTCCGGCATCCGTCGCTCTTCCAGAGCCAGCAGGATTGCAGTACGAAATTTGTCGGCTTTGAGCTCTGCTTTCATGCATTTCTCTAGGTCATCGTCATAGCGCTTATCTTTGAAGACGTCTTTGATCTCGCGAATTTGCTGGTTCGATCGGCCGACGAGCGATTCGATGAGGAGCTCTCGACGGGAGGCGCCGGATTGGTAAAAGCAATTTGCCCAGTAGGCGTCTGATTCATACTGGCCCAGGGATGTCGCATAAAGACACTTACCCAGAGTTTTGGGTATGCGCGCTTTGATGTGTTTGGACAGATTGATGCCCTGCCCATTGATCTTTGCCACATTCTTGTAAGCACCTTTCAGGAGAATCATTTCGTCTGTGGTGAGCCAAGGGAGGATCTTGAGAAGCGGCTTGAAGTCCGCTTCACGGTGTGTCCCTTTGAGAGCTTCAGCTATCTTCTCAGCGTCTTCCAAAGGGTCGTAGAAGCTGACCTTCTTCCGCGGACGAGAGGTAGCAGTGGAGGCATCGAAACCGGCGCGTCCTTTAGTCTTGGCTACTTGAAGTTTTGGATCACTTGAGCGAGGACTGTTTAGGTCTTGTGTGGGAAGTTTACTTTGCCGCTGAAGACCCTTCTTCTCCCTCTCGAGTTGCCTGATCCTCCTTCGAAGCTCATCCTTCTCCTCATCAGAGCTCAGATCCAAATCGGAGGGATCGTTGTCGTGCTTGGCTGGCACCAACGCCAATGGAGATGGCATAGGAGAGATAGTCTGGTAAGTGCCTTTGTAGGCTTCCAGCAGAGGGGATGCGGGAGGTCGGCCTCCTACGTTGGGGGTTTGAGCAACGCCCAGTCTCGCTCCAGTCCCACCAGTTGAGAGACGTCCGAGACTTTGCCTCAGGTGGTCCACATTGCGCCCAGGACTTACGGCAGGATTCGGTGATCTCGAGCGTTCCCGGTGGTAGCTATCTCGTCGTTGTCTTGTCTCACCCGGGCGTGGACTGGTTCTCTCAGATGACTCGTCCTCCTCTCTCTGATACCTCACTCGTGCATCCTCTCTGGGTCTGTGCTTGTCATCATAGTACTGCCGTTCTCGCGTTGCAGCAGCCGGCGCACTTGGCTTGACGGGTTGCGCATTGATCGTGTCGTAAGCTTTTGAATACACCGGTTGCGGTCCTTGATTGTTATTGTCGTTGTTATAGTTGTACTGAATAGCGTTCGGATCAGGATTGGCATACTGATAATTTCCCACACTTGCATATTGGCCCTGTGAGGGATATGCTTGAGGGTAAGCACTAACTTGTGGGGGCACAGTTTGGCCCGGAAATGCGCCTGGAACATTTCCATTTGGAGGGTATGCAGGATATCCATTAGAAGCAGAAGTGCCATTCATGCGAGGTCGAGGCGTTTCCGGCTCGTCTGGATATACATCTCTTCTTTCCCTCCTACTTCTTCTTGCGGCGCGTTCATCGTCCGAAGGACTATCTGAATACGTCTTGTTTCTCGATGGAACTGGTTTGTACTTGTTTTCTACTTCACGCTCATCCGGTCTTTTTGGACGCCTTCGATCGTCCTTGCTCGGAGGCCCGTATGCAGCTGGAGTGCGCTCCTCATAGCGTGGTGTTTCGGGCACGTCTTCCCCGTCCGAGTCTGTCTCCGAATACTTTGGCCCCGCCGTCCGACGGTATCTGTCGGCATATTCATCATCTGTAGTAGAATAACGGTCGTTGCTTTCGCGTGACTGGCGTGCAGAAGGAGATTTGGATCGCGATTGACGACCTTGCGGCTGGAGAAATGATGAAAACATGTCCAAAGAATGGATGGTGTGAGCTAGGCGGTAGGATGAGATGGCGAGCAGCAGGAGATCCACGACCACCTTTTTGAGGGAGGAAACCGGTCAAGGCGTTATTCAATTACTGCTTCAGACATGCGCTTGCAGGTGCATAAGGGCGTGTCTGTATGCGCGCATGGACGTTTGTTCTGCACTGCTAAGGGGATAATGCAAAGCCTGAGAATGCCTCGTTTGCCCTTGCTGCTTTCCACAGCAGCTACGAAGTACTGCGCGATGCGACACAGTAACTGTGTCAAGGATGACCAATGTGAAGCTCACATGATTAGACGGAAGATTAAACGTGACGCCAATGCCAATGCCTGATTAACGAATCTGGGGCAACAACAAGGCCTAACCGGTCGGCGGCGTGGGCGGCTTCTGCCATCGCTCGCTTGATCGTCCACTTTCTCGGGCTCCATAATAAGGAACAAGGCATTTGATGGGCTGATTATGGAGATGAGGTTGAGGACGGAAATAGTGTCTTGTCGTTTAATAGCCGCGTTAAATGATGCACCGGTCAGGAAGTACGATCTTATCTGACACAGCACCTGTTTCGCAAAAGCCCATGCAGCTTACAAGTCGAAGTGCTCCTCTGGTTCTCCGCCGAGTAGGGACAAGCGTAGGCGCCCGTTCATGTCTTGGGTAACGCTAAGCCTGATATTTTGTATCAGCCTGCTTCAAGGTTGAAAGATGGCCAGCTGAACTTTTTTTTTGTTTTTATGAGCAGCTTGAAAGGTCTCACTCTCTTTGTGCCTTGCTTACAAGGGGATGCACCACTCATGTTGCACAGTCAACTGAATTTGCCCGCTCAGCTCAGGATTGCATCCAGAAACTGACCTGGTTGCTGTTCGCCAATCCAGTGGTAACCGTGCTTAACGTCCACATACTTGGCTGTGTGGTAGTAGGTGCGGCGCATACCGAAGGTGTCCCTCTATTGTTAGAGAGTAGATGCTTTACGGTGCTAGGCACCGCACATTGTTCGTACCCTTTTCACTAGCTCAGATGTCACCCACGATACCATCCTCTCGAATATTTATGATACGTTTTGATCCGCGTTTCAACAATCCCACTGCCGGGTATGCAGTACCCTACTTTATAAGATCAGAAGGTGCGAATGCTACTGGATTGTGACCAAAAGGGGCCAAAGAAGAGCTTTTAGTGTTTGCACGTTCTGCCAGCAACTAGCATTTTCGGAAGATTATGAATGGAATGGAGGGAATTGAAGACGGAAGGCGAGGCTAGAGCAGTAGCTTTGCGCTGGCGGTGAATCTTGGATAATGGTAGAGGAAACTTCCCCTTAGCGGATGCTGGCTTTTGTCCTCTGAAAGAGCAGCATGTGCTCAGGCAACTATACCACTACCACTGTATCTTGTCAGTTATCATCAAACGGCCTCAAACCAGAGTCATGCCTTATATGTCGTATCCAATCACATGCCCTCGCTCCTTGGTTCCATCGTCCACTTGGTTAAGATGTATAGGCCTATAGGCATAGCGCTCTTTGCGAATACCACCTCTTCTTGAGAATGCCATATAATAGCCACTATTGTCATGATTCATTTAGCCCTATAGAATACTCGATAGCAGCGTGGTAATGTGCCAAGATCGGTGCTGCATTTGAGAAAAGTTCTATATGAGCAGGACCCTACTTTCTCATCGTGCAGTGGGAGGCGGATAAAAATTGAATGCAGTTGTCCTAATCCCATTGGCTTCTAGAGCTTCTACCGCAGGAATTGTGGCTACTCGGTGATGTGTCCATCTTGAAGCGTCCTAGTAAGAAGCGCCTAATACATCGGCTAACCAGAACATCCGGCTAGAAAGTAGGGAAAGCAAGCATCATACCCATCTCAGAAACAACATTCCAAAGCCGCCAATAGTGTTGTTGACAGAGCGTGCAACCAATCTAGATGAGCCAGTATTGGAGTACTGGGGACAAGAATAAGATACCTAGGATCATCTCCAAGCTTGCATTTGCAAGTATTGTGAGAATCATCACCTGTGTCTGAGTGAGGGCTGGTCAATCCAAAGAAGAAACAAATAGGTCAGAGTCTACAAATATCAATGAATGGATTTCGACATTGAGGCAATACCTACAATGTATGGATCGAATACCCAACGCGGATGTTCTCAATTTGTTGCTGCTTTAACGGATAACTGGTATCGAGTGAAATTGCCCTGCACTATTTTTGTTTGTTTCACTCAGTTTGTGATCATCACTGCAGGAGTATGCGCGCGTCGTGGTAAGGCTTAAGTCCTCCAGCCTGATCAGACAACGCAGGTTATTGATCATAAATACCTTAAACAAATCGACCGCTTTGGTTCTTTCTCAATACCAACGACCTATCTCAGACTGATATTATTAATAAAAGCTCTGCATACAAATTTCAGCAAACGATTTTTGGACGATGTGGATGTTCCCAGTTTTCATATTTGTTTTGGCTCTTGTGAATTGTGTTGATGCTACAGTTGTCTGCGACGGTTGTCGCCCTATCGCAATCCAAGAAGGCCCAGGTTGGTATAAATTTCCGTTGTGTTGACAAAGACTTACGCTTTCAGGTGTTGGACTCTCATTGTCTCCTGGTCATGGGTATTTTTTTCTACACAATCAAATCTGTACGTACTAACTTTGTTTAGCGCCGCCGCTGTTCAATTTGTAAATGGCACGATATTGGACATTGGGGTAGTAGAGGCAACAGAGGCGTATGCGCAAGCGATAAAGAGCTGGCCGCATGTTCGTCCTACTTCGGCAACACAACCAGAACTTGTAAGCCCTCGAAAATGCAATTGGTAAAGCTGACATCTCGAAGACTAAAAGATCACTTCAACAACTACTATTATCGCGTCTCTGGCCCCAAAAACCCGCAGTCCCTCAGCATCAAATTCCAGAATCCCTGATGCCACTTGTAGGGATGGTCCGAACTCTCTGGCAGAAGGTAGATGCATCGATTCAGTTACAACATAAGAAGGTTTTCGTTTCAGTGCCAGACTTTGCAGTTACAAATGACTCCTTAGCGCAGCAGATACGCCCGCTCCTTGAAGCTGCTGGCTTGCAAGCCGTCCGGTTCTGGCCTCTGTGTAAAACGTCCCTAATGTACCTCTACAACCTCGAGGATTGTGTTGACGAGGGTCCAGCATGCGAAAATTATCGTGGTAGACCTACCGATTCGGTCTTGTCTATTCATCTTGACCAATGGTCTATGAGTCTTCGATCAATGATTCGTGAAGATGGTATGTTCTACCCAGGGCTTGGAAACACCAAGTTGATCTGGAGGGAAGCCGGAACCAAGCTGGATGACGAAATCAAAAAGTTCACGAACACGACTGTTGACCTAGTGTTGCTCTCTGGACCGGAAGCCTCTCAACTTTACAAAATTGTCGAGCAGCTGTTCAAAGACAATGCAAATATTGTGCCGGAAGACTATGTGCGAAGTGCTGAAGACCATACATTTGCAGCAGCAAGAGGAGCTGCAAGGCTGGCGAGGGATGGAATGTGCAATGATTTCACTGTCTGCATCCCGAATGCTTGGTGTCCGGTCAGTAATCATTGTAAATGGGCGTTTTACGGACAGCAAAGTGAACAAAAAACAGAGCTATGATGAGGTAGAACGTGTCCTGGTAGATCCCTTGACGTTGGAATGTGACAAACATAGGATTTATATAACGGAAAGACTCGCGAGACATCTCGTCTCACCCTACTCGTGCGACTCCTTTCTCGTTAACGTGCGGTAGTACCGTCGCAGTTCTTAGACTCTTCGTAAGTCCACGCTCGTGGTAGTGTAGCGATCAGTAAGATTTCAAATGTGCAGGCAGTAGAGGATAAGGCTACGCAACGAAGACGGAGAGTAAGATAGTTGGAAAAGGACAAACACCGCTATATGTAAGGCGCAGCAGCGACGGAACCTGGAGGCGATCGTGGTTCTGCGGTGATTTAAGGTCTACTACCTGATTTGACGAATCGACGGACCCACTCCAAGACTATTTAATGATACCAATCAATCAATCAATCAATCAATCAATCAATCAAGCAAGCAAGCAAGCAACCAGTCCGGGATTGTATGCTCGAGCCGAAAGTGGCTCAGCTTTGATTTATCGCTGCGAACGTAGGTTGTCTAGCGCGACTTACCCTAGGCTGTCCTTGTGCATGACTCGCGCAGACACGTTTCGCGGCACCATGGCTGAGCCACGCCGATCGGTACTTCTAATCAAAGAGTTTTACGATCTTGTTTTAAGGCAGAAACAAAAATCATGTTACGGGAACAATCCACGCGTCCTCTCCAGCATAACAACAGCTTCAGTATCGATATCCCGATTGAGAGACTGGACTAGGCGATCTCTTGCACCAGCATCCTGAAAAGTCATGGAGCATTACATCCTCTCGCCAGACCTGTATCCTAGGCGGATGGTACGGCTATGGCTCCACCAAGACCAATTTCAGCGCTTTCTCATCGGGTTTGGCTCTACAAACCACATGATTCTGGCAACCTTCCGCCTGATGATAGACTTGCTGATGCTTTCGAAGTCTGGTCGACCACAAGCACAGATGACGGTTCGGATTTGGTGGTATGAAGGCGCCCTTTGGATTATTACGAACCTTTTGTTTCGACGCCTTGATAGCTTCTTCTGGTTCCGTCGACCGGGCAAGGCTTACCAGCTCTCGGTCTATGCCATCATATTTGCAGCTCCAGTGCCACTCCTAGTTATGCATATTTGGACCATAGTCCTTGCAGCTGGATACGACAGGAAGTACGGCGGAAGACTCTCGTTTGCGACTAGCCTTTGGTCCGCGGTTGCGGCGTTGGTGCTGCTGCTTCCGATTCATGTCCTCTACATTCGACTGGCAAGACGATTTCTGTTGGCAGATAGCGATGCGCAGTATGAGCCGATAAGACCGATACGCTATCGTGATCATCCGGGTCCAACTGTATCATCACTGCCGAAAGGCCAGAGCTTTCTTCACGACGCGTGGACCGACTCCTTGGAAACGAGACAACCCGATCAAGCCACGTCCGCGCAGGCTACTCCAGAATCGCAAACTCCTGCTACAAGGAGCGAGACCGCTGCTAACGCCGCAATCTTGCCAGAATCAAATACAACTTCCGTGATAGCATGTCCAGCAGATCACTGTCCGGCCACAGGATACATCGACGCCATACCCTATTCCCTTAGAGGGTACCAAGCGTGGCTACGTTACCCCTTGCTCTACAGGACCTTGGCCTTCTATATGATGTTTCTTATTTGGGACATGATTGCCATCATCCGAGCGAAGAAAATGGAACCGCAAATCAAGTACGAGTAAGCGTCGCTCTTCTCTTATTGAGGCGAAAGCTGTCCGGTCTGACTTACTGTGCAAACAGTCATCCTTATCGACCTTTGTGCCTCTGTTTAAGCGGTTGCGCTCTCTGTGTTTACTCCTCGAGCAATTTCATTCGACGGTCGACGTTCGCTAAGCGAGAGCCGAAGCCATCATCGAGCCTGATTCAGATACAAAGACGCTTGGGGCCTGCAGTATTCTTCGACCCAAATACAAACGAATCAACGCGTGTAGAGAATGAGCGCATGCCGGACGGTTTGAGGATACACCCAACTCAACATAACGGCTCAGCAAGTCAGACGACAGGAGAGCCGCCGTTAAAATCCTGTCGAAGTCATCTCGGGCATCTAGGTCATGGCTTTATCGCATCTCGACGATACGTTCCCGTCATTTGCCGGATATCCATCCTCGTCCTAATATTTTTGTACTATCACAAGGGCGAGAGGTACCTGATAACAGACTCTGACCCTAAGCTTCCAGAAGGCTTGCCATTAGAAGAGTCGAACGTTTTGATGGGCAAAATGCTGGCAATTAAAGGAGCTACAATGAGATTTGTTTTGTGGGATGCTCCCCTTCGGATACTGGTCCTCGTATATGCGGTGCATGCTGTTATGGAGTTGGTATATGAGCAGATTGTTTCGCTCAGGAGTATTTCTGGTGCGGCAGCAGAGCACGTTCATGATATCGTGCAGCAGGCTGAGCAGACTGCTTGAAACTTCATTCGAGAGAGAGGAATGTCTTTCCAGAAAGAAACCGAAAGGTAAATATCAATCCATCATAAAGTCGGAAGTCAGGTGGACTTGGGCAGCTAATCACGCACGGGAGAGAAATCGCTGGAAAAGGTTAAAAGGTCTTCTAAGTTCATCAAAGTGCTTATACAAGGAATCAAATAGCTTCATTGCCCGTCAGATATTTGCACCATCACATCAATTGAACATTTTTCTTCGCTGCAGCCCGAAATTTCTGGACAGTGGATTTTTCAAAAACCCTTCCAACCCCGATCCGCTCGTACACACCTGCGCAACCTGCCTTACCTTTGATTAACATTAGGTCAAGAACAGGAAGATAGCGTTTCAATACCCAGCCAACCGTAAAGTACCTCGTTGAGACGTGAAGGGCGAGAACTTCGGAGCCATAGTCATCGCAGACGTCCCGCTCTCTCTGTAATCGCTCGACAGATGCCCAGCCAATGATTATATCGTCGTTGAAATCGGCATGAATAGCTCTCCATCTCCCTGCTTTTGGATTCTCGCCGTAGCATGTCGCGAAGGCCACGGCTTCAATGTCTTTGGGCTGTTGAAGATAGCCACGCATCCAGACCGGTAATACGGCTCCTTCAATATGGAGACAGGAGAACTTGTTTCCCAGATCAAAGAGTCCTTCAGGCGGCATTTTGGTAACCTTGTTATAAGCGCATTTCCACTGTGGTTCATGCCTGTCGGTCCGCTCGTGGAGGCAAACTCCAGTGACAACCATCTCATGACAGACATTCGAATCCGGCTTTGGGAACTTAACCGGGGCGAGATACGAAATCCATGACCACGACGGCACGCTTTCGACACTTCTAGTCGCATCTAGCGCGGAAGGATCCACTTCCCAAAGTAACCCTCTATGGATATCCTGGAGCCAAAGCCCAGCAATATACACGACCCGCTTGACCGCAGTCGCATCGTGCTGACGCTCTCCAGGCGCTGCAGCTGCGATGATATTCGCCACCTCGAACCCCAAACCAGCAACAGCGGGGACACGATCGGATGTTCTGCCGATGTTAAAGGTGGAATTGACCTCAATGGCATCATACCAGAAGTCCATGATCGAGGTATTCGTCCAGTGAAGACGTTGTTTTAAGTTGAACAGAAAATGCAACTCCTGCTTGCTGATTTCCAGGCTGATTTGCTCTCCGGCTGGCGTTCTTGGTGCTATCGAATGGCATTCAAAGAACATGCCCGTGGGTGTGTACCAAAGAAATCTTTTACTCAGCATCCATTCTTGGAGTATCCAGGCTCGATTGAAGACTTCGGCAGACCGCACATTCTCCCAGTAGTCGTCGGTTAGTCTTTGTTTTCTTTTGTATACATAGAAATGACCGGTTGCTTCATCTAGCAAAGTTGCATCTCGGTATTGTAGCCGAACAGGTGGACTACTCCACGGGACGGTTTTTCTATCTTTCAATATGCCCTCCGTCAAATAGTCGTTTGCGGTAGTAGCAATCGTCAACAGCGAGTGTTGATAGTACTGTGCCATCTTTGACTTTTGCATATTGAAGTCGTGCTCATCGTCTCCAGCTTGAATAATGCATAAGGAATCAATCCAAACATATTGGACACCGATCTTCGCGGCGATTTTAAATGCATCCCGAAAATGCTCTGGCAGGTTGTCAAGCCCTTTCCCGTTCTGCCGGTCCTCGAGATTGCCCTTGACTGTCTGGCATGCTTCAATTCTTTTCGTTGGCTTGTCTGAGTCCCATCGATGAGTCAAAGTAATGTACGGCTCCGTCTTGGTTTCAGTATTCTCCAGTGCGATGGGTTTGCCATTTATCATATTGACCTTGATGCAGCGAATTGGCATCACCGAAATGCCGCGGGATAGTTTCTCCAGTCCCGATGCTGTTTCTCGACACTTCTCGTGCCCCTTAGTATGAGGGCCAGCGCATTCATCGAGCCACCCTCTGATCGTTCCCCAGTATGCTTCGTTGTTTGGATCCGGCCCATAGTATCGGCCACTGATGAACTCCTCTTTCGCCGCTGGACTGTCTTTATGATGTAATCAGCTCCAGCCTTGCATTTCTTTGCCATTTCACTCACTCGGATCCGCAGTAACACAAAGCTCAACTTTAGAATGACTCCTAACCTCATCAAATCTGCCGCCAATCGCTATATGAAGACGATTGAAGCTGAAAGGGCCAGTTTTCTTCCTAGTAACCGTTTCATAGTTCTTAGAGAGCTTCATATGTAAGTACAGTTCCGGCTTCGTCGATTTCAGCGCTCCGAAGGTCGAGATGTAGAATGGGTCTGGTGGGTCCAAACCTTTGACGCTGTCCAGTAGGAGAAGGCAAAATCGGCATTCGGAGGCGGCAGATTCTTCTACATCACTCTTTTTGTATCCCCGAGTCCGATACCGAATGCTGGCAAATGACTGAATGTCGAATATCGAACATCGGTCGCAAAGCGGGGTGGTGCTAGGGGTGGGCGCTCTGTGACGAGCGGCCTCAGAGAACACTGTTGCTGACTCATTACTCTCTGTGGGCAAACTACAAAGGGCGATGCTTCCGGTCGACTCATTAGCCATATCTCTAGCTTAGTAGCCTTGGGGGTTACAGGGTGCGGTCGTTCTGGTTGATGAATTGTGTTGTTCATCTCCGCATGGCAGCTCGATCAGGCTGCTATGCGCTCGTTTGCGGGCCACTAGAAGTGGCTGAGCAGACTTGGCACTTGGTAGCACAAGATCTCCTCCATCTTTCCTGTGCAGATGGTCAGAAGGCAATAACGTTAGCCAACCAAAGCACTTCCGAGCTTGCCTTCCCTCCACCTCGTTGGTGCCACCGGCATTTAGCAACACATGTTGAAACAATACCTTAAAGCGCCAATGTCACTAATAAATTCCCTAGAAGGTCTCACTTCGGCCAAGAATAACAACGAGCTGTGGGCTGAGATTGATGATTCTGAGCTAGGAATCTACGACTCAATCTCATCCTACGAGGTTTGGACGCGATCTCCAGGCTCTAAGCCTCTGAGTGGCAGGCTTTCCGTAAAGGACAATGAAGTTTCACAGAATTTGTTGCAAAAGCCGTCCGATCCACTTATCACAGGAGGAATCAAAGTTCTCGTCTTCCATGGCTGGAGGAATAGTAAATCAGATGATAGCGAAATAGTCGAGTGAGCCATCGCCATCAGGGCAGCAATGGAGAGTCTTGAACTGCCGTTATGGATTTTGTCTAGGCTATTCACGCACTCCTTCTTTCTTGACCCTTCAACACCAAAGACACAGCCACTGCAAGAAAGTACTGGCAGCGCTTTCGTGGTGGCTTCCTCCTCTGGCGTTATGACGTCCAGAATCAAACGACTCGAGCCCTGTTCTTTTGCCGTCAGGAATCATACTGGAATTCATTTGAACATTGCCTAGAGCGTTGCCAGTTAAGTGCTTCTCAGCCTATGCTATGTGGAGTCCTAGCCTATATCCAACAAATCAAAGTGTCTGTGTCATATATTTACAGTGTTAGAGACAAGATCGATCAATTTCTCGCTGAAGTGGACAAAGATCTGGGCGAAATTTCAACAACAACAACAAATGAACATAACACGCCTGAGAGGGCTTCAAAAGACAAGCAACTTGCACGGTTTGAGGCCCGCATCGAGGAACTTGCTCACTGTGCTCAAGAAGCTACCAGAGCCACACCATATTTGAACGACAATCGTGGTAATCTCTATCGAATTACTGATAGTCTAGCAAGGATTGGAGAAGAGAACGAGCAGTATCGTAAGTTCTGGGAAGCAAAAAATAACAATAATACATCAGCGACAGATGCCCAAGCGGTCCAAGCTGACGAACTGAGCGGCATTATCAACGCTCTTCAGACAGAAATAAAATCTCAGATCCAAGCAGCCGACTGGGTCTTCACCAAAATCGACGCTCTGATCCAAAACACAAGCCTTAACATCAGCAGAGCGGATCAAAAACTGAACATGGAAATCGCAGACTCATCCTACACCATTTCTGTAGAGAGCAAAAGAGATAACTTGTCAATGATGACCATTGCAGCAATCACTATGATTTTCCTACCTGGAACCTTTGTGGCAACGTTCTTCGCAATGCCACTTCTTGACTGGTCCGCCCAGCATGATAAAGATGTAATGAATTCAAGGTTCTGGATATACTGGGCGGTAATGGTACCATTGACGGTTACAACCGTACTGGTGTGGTGGTTCTTCATGGTGGTCAGAAAATCGCAGGTTGAAGGGGCCACTAATCGTACTAGGAGTGATGAGCCGAAAAAGTTAGGTACTGGGAGCTCGGTAAAGCCTGCGAAGAGCGTGAGCTTTCAAATCCCGCTGAGGACCGCCACTGAAAGGATGAGGTTGAAGCACCAGCAGCGGACAGATTGGTCGAATGCATGATTGAATCACCATGTTGTGTCTTACGGATGGTGAAAGAACATGTTCCAGCTTGTGGATAATGTCAATCGGTGGTCGACACAGAACAGCGTATATGTAGAGACAACTGACGGATATAAACGATTAAGCGACCAGAGTAAAGAGATTAATGTTAAACACGACGGATGAATATACGTTAGTAGAAATACGCTAAGATATCTTATAACGTTAGGCAACGAGCTTACCGGGGTGAGTGATGTCGAGGTGAGTGCAAGATGAGGGAAATGAAGGCCAGCGTAAAAGCGGCTGGACACGGCTGAGCCGGCTGATGAATGCGGTGCGCATCTTGCTCGCCTTGTGTCGCCACGAGGTTGCGAAGACCAAAAGCAGCAGATCTTTCCTCCATGAATCATCTCATTTCGATTCTCACCAAGATGTCTATCTATGGAGCGTTGTGTATCCTGCTCAAGGTGCAAGGATGCCTGAGTAAGCATTCAACGATATATCCATTATGCGTTTGCGACTACTGGCAGACGAGCGCCAATGAGAATGAGTTCAGGAAGTCAATTTCCCTTGACAAAACTGGTCAAATTCTGACCTAACCCAATTACTGTCAGGATGTGCGCGACACCGCCAAAAGGATACACAACTTTAGGCCACTTAGTGGCTAAAGTTGGGCGCACATGCTTATTTACCTTGTCTATGAATGCCGAGGCTTACATTCATGACAATTACTCCCTAGAGATTGGGGTCGCCTCGAGTGTTATTACGATAATCCAGTATGTAGTAAGGCTCGGCTCAATGCAAACAAGACAGGATTGCCAGGTAGACAAGGACAAGTCAACACTGGAGATCGAGATCAGTCACTCTATAAACAGAGTTAATATTGCGTCTGCCATACTACAAGTCGAGAATAACTGGTTCAGAATCGCAAAACAACGATTTCAGGATATTATGTACTGTACAACGCACGATTGATCACGTCAGTTATATCACACGTACGCCACTACTTCCTCGCTCGTTCTTTCAGCACAGAGGTGAGAAGCGACAGCGCAGAGTAGCCTTGGCATTACACTCATCATCTAGCTGGTGTTTGCGTTTTCTTCTGTTCTCTAGACTCCTTTCGCCATTGGCTTCCGAAACGCCACTGTAGGAACACGCCTAGCAGAGCGACAACTTGAACGATTACACAAACAGTAAATGCTAATCCAGCTCCAATGCTATTCACCATCGGCATAACGAAACTGGTGCCACCTGCCGCAAATTCACACCTTGCCAGGTTCAAAGCCGCACTTGCCGCAGCGCTTCGACTGGGGAATGCATCCACCAAGTAGGTCATGATAACAGACTGTATCGAAACGGCAGTCCACCCAGTAATGAAAGTTGCAATGATCGGCACAGCAATGTGGACTCGGTATTGGATGGTCCAGCCGAAGACGACGATAGATATACACTGTAACAGCGACAGGACTGGGACAAGGCGTAATCGGGCCCTTTCTAGCGGAAAATCATCATTGTTAACTTCCGAGCTTCCCGCATGAAATTTCGTCCTGATTCGGTTGTAATCGATGTTAAGAATCTTACCCATGAGTAAGGTTCCTATCATCGACCCGACACCATTGGCGATGAAGGTCAATCCAGTCTGAGTCTCGCTCAGATGATATTGAGTTTCGAAAAGTGTCGACATGGCGGTGATGCTCATCTGCCACACAGCGTAATAAATGGCGAGAAAAATCATGACTGCGGAAGCTTGCTTACTGAACAGGATGCGTACTGGCCCTGTAATGTCAACATGCTTTGAAGGTGCAGTTGCTGGAGTTGTGTTCCATCGAACCTTTGTCGATTTTCGAAAAACAACCAATGGAAATCTTCCGATAGGGTCGGAGGGCAACAAACTGCCATTCGCAACAATCGATCGCAGTGTCTCCGGCAAGAACACTATGAGCAACACCAGAAAGGCAGCGCTGTAGATTGTCAAAAACCAGAAGATCGCCCTCCATCCCAACGCGCTAGCAAGTGCACCACCAATTACTGGTCCAACAGCAACAGGAACGAGCAGGCCTGCTTGGAAAATACCCATGAAGCCTCCACGGTCGGCACCAGTGGTGATGTCCCCTATCACTCCGGAACCAATTGCAATTGTGCTTGCACTACCAGTACTCTGCAGACACCTTAACACTAGCAGCATCACATAGTTCTTCGTATTTGCTAAACCAATACATGCGCCCAAGAAGACAATGAAAGTGCATATGTATGCAACTCTGCGGCCTTTAACATCTGACACAGGACCCCAGAGACTCGGTGCGATGCCTTGGAAAATCAGATATGAGGTGACTGTGAGGTTCACCAGCTCGACTGACACAGACAAATTGCGAGCAATCGTCGGAATAGCCGGAAAGTAGATGTTCGATGCGAAGCCAGAGACTAAAGCAATCGTCAATGTAGCTGCAATTTTGATTCGAACACGGAGGCTCACAAGTCGCAGCAGTGGAAACCAACACAACAATTAATGATTTTTGCCTTTTGTCGAAGATTGTGTGAGGTTCGTCTTGACCTGAGGTAAAGATTCCAGCCATTGCAACATTGCCTTGCAGAGGCTGCAAATAAGGTAGTTTATATTGGTAGCGCAACAGGAATGGCTTGCACTGTAAAGCGGATTCTGCAGGTAAAGGCTCCTGGTGTCACGTGTATATAGAATCATAATAAGCTATTTAGTTGATATCAGTAATGGCGAACTTGATATTAGACACGACGACGAATGTATGTCCGTCGATAGAAAGTAATAAAACATCTTGCAACGCTGTGCCGACGAGTTTACCGGAGGTGGGTAAGGTTAAGGTGAGTGGTAAAAGCGGCGGGACAAGGCTGAGGTCGTGGGGTGTCGCCTCGTGTCGCCAAGTCCAGCCGAACTAGCTCAGGAGACTATCTTCTTGGATGTCCCCAGAGTTCGTAATGCCACGGCTCGTGCCCGGTTTCGGTTAGCCACTCCTTCCACTGTTCAAGTGCTGCTATCCTGCAACATCACTTCGCCCATCCATCTTTGGAGACATAGCTGGTCGCTCTGGTACCAGCACATGGGCAGGAAAACGCCCGTGACTCGACTTGCGTAATGCTTCGCCGATAAGCCGATTCGTCCTCCGGGACGCTTCAGCGGAATACAACCGACCACAATCATGCCCTCCGACGAGAAACATACATTTTCCTATCTTGCGCCCATCCCGACCTACGAAGAGGCGACATCTTCGAGACCGTCATCCTCCTCCGATTCACGACTCGGCCCCGAAGAGAGCAGTGACGATGCCGAGAGACAAGGCCTGCTCCAGCCGGACGAGCCGCTGGACTCGATCCGTCAAAGCAATTATGAAGCGCCCACCGTCGAGTCGGAGCGGTCAAGCCTCGATTCCCTCGATGGTCTGGGCGAGGACGAGGAGGCCGAAGTCCGTCGTGAAATGCAAGAGATGGACATCGAGGATCCCGCCGACAACGACTCGAGCCGATCGCTACTTTCCTATCGCTTCAAAAGATTCACGTCCTTTACGAATTCCTTACAGTCACTAACCCTACCCTCGTTTCGTCGTTTCTTACCTTCGTGGCGCCTGCCGCGCGTCGATTGGCATGCGCTCGACAACAACCGCGCAGTCATACTGGGCAGATTATTTGGTATTATGATCATCGGTGGCTTAATGTACGTGCTGATTGCTTCGGATATTATTTCGTTTGGGAACAGGAGGAATATCTACATGTTCAGGCCCGACTCCATCCGGAATTTTGTGATGGACGGGATACAGGAGTCGAATAAAATACCCGAGTACATGCAGCACATCACGCAATATCCGCATATCGCAGGCACAGAAGGAAACTATGTTCTGGGAGAGTGGGTCGAAGAGTTGTTCAAGGCCGGCGGATTGGAGGATGTGCATATGGAACGATTTGATGTCTATTTGAACTATCCACGAAAGGACGGCAGGAGGGTGGCCATCGTCGAGCCAGATGACAAGAAGTGGGAGGCTCAGATTGAGGAAGACAATGAGGACACTTACGTTTTTCATGGACATTCTGCTTCGGGAGATGTGACGGGCCATCTGGTGTATGCAAACTATGGATCAAGAGAAGACTTTGAGTATTTGAAAGCGAAAAACGTGCCTCTGGAAGGAGCAATCGTGCT
Source organism: Neophaeococcomyces mojaviensis (assembly GCA_030247915.1). Lineage (NCBI taxonomy): Eukaryota > Fungi > Ascomycota > Eurotiomycetes > Chaetothyriales > Neophaeococcomyces > Neophaeococcomyces mojaviensis. Next base: position 51,677 of record JAPDRQ010000068.1, read on the forward strand.
TGTGAGATACTATGGCACTCAAGGTGATCGGGCATTGAAGGTGAAAGCTGCCGAAATGGCCGGAGCTGTCGGCTGTATCATCTACTCCGATCCGGCAGACGATGGGTATTTGCAAGGTTCGGTCTATCCTGCTGGCCGATTCATGCCGGGGGATGGAGTACAACGTGGCGCTGTCAGTCTCATGTCATGGGTCGTCGGTGACGTTCTGAGTCCGGGATTTGCATCCACGCCCAGCGAGAAGAAACGACTTCAACCGGAGGAGAGTGAGGCCCTGAACAAGATTCCTTCCATACCACTGTCGTGGAGAGATGCTCGTGTTCTGCTTGATGCGCTGCACAACCATGGCACCAAAGTCGACGGAGCTTGGATCGGCGATCCGGCTGTGGAATACTGGACTGGCAATGAAAATTCGCCGAAAGTGAATTTGAAGAATTTGCAAGACGAGGAAAGGAGACAACCCATTTACAATGTGCTCGGCAGAATAGCTGGCTGGGAGCAACCTGGCAAGAAAATTGTTGTTGGGAACCATCGCGATGCCTGGTGTACCGGCGGCGCTGATCCGGGCAGTGGAACGGCAATCATGTTAGAAGTGATCCGTGAGTTAGGTAAGCTTCAAGAGCAGGGCTGGAAGCCGTTGCGAACCATTGAGTTTGCAAGCTGGGACGGTGAAGAGTACAACCTGATTGGGTCAACCGAGCACGTTGAAGGCCGAATCGAAGAGCTGAAGATTGATGGTGTCGCATACATTAACGTTGATGTTGGTGTGAGCGGTACCGAGTTTCATGCAGCCGGATCACCGTTTCTTGACAAACCACTGAAGTCAACTCTTGCTCGGATAGATGACCCGTCAACCAACAGGTCCATACACGATACGTGGGATCGAGAAGGTCGCGTGATGGAAGGCCTTGGAGCTGGCAGTGACTATGTGGCGTTTCAAGATATCGTCGGTATGTCTTCGATCGACCTCTCCTTCCAAGGACAACATTTTCCCTACCATAGCTGCTACGACAACTACGATTGGATGGCGAAGTTTGGCGACCCTAGTTGGCAATACCACAAGACCATGGCTCAACTTCTGTCCTTACTTATCCTTGAAATGTCAGATCACCCCCTAATACCTTTTGATCTCGAGGCTTATAGCCGAGCCATTGAGAGCTACGTCAATAAACTCGATACGGACATCAATGGCGAGAATGGGGTTGCGAAGCTTGACGTCCAACCACTTCGGTCTGCTTCAGACATCCTTAAGAGCCAAGCTGGGGGGTTCAACGAATTTGATAACGCGTGGCACAGCGCGGTTTTCGCCTCAGGTGGCTACGAGAGCAGTCTTATGGGCCTAAGAAGGCTAGAAAGGAACGAAAAACTTACACTATTCGAGAAGAGCTTACTGGACCCGGAAGGACTAACGAATCGAACACAGTTCAAGCATGTTATATTCGGTCCTCAGAAATGGAGCGGGTATGACGAAGCCTTTTTCCCAGGTATTCGAGATTGGGTTGAGGTAGGAGATATGCAAAAAGCCCAAGAGGAGGTACGGAAAGTGGCAGATATCATCATCAATGCTGCCACACAGTTATGAACGGTGGATTATAACAGTCTTGATTTTGTTTGGGCATAGCGCCGGCGTTATCGGGGTACTAGGAAAATATGTACTCGTTCTGTAGATATTGTGATTTTCTAAAGGATATACTCGATCAAATGGATTCTGCATTGATGCTACTGTACTATTGAGTGTACTCTTCTGTTTCCGTGTTCTCTTTCACTCACACGTGATCACGCGATTGCCAACCGCTTTTCATGGCCAAAATAGCGGTTTGTAGCAATCTTCGTATGTTCGACAAGCTTTTGACTAGAATTACACGCAATGTAAAAGCCTGGGATAAAGGACCACGGAATATCTAAACACGCTTCCCTTATGCGATTCCAGGTATGAGCATGCATTGGACTTGATATTTCTTGATCCAGCCAACATCGAAAGCCGTCTTCACTCCCTATCAAAAAGTATCGCCGCACGCAGAAATGTCTCGAGTTGATGCGCACCTTCGATTGATTTTGGGCTGCCTCGAACAAAAGGATGGCGATCGATTGAAGGAATTCTTCGTGCTTGATCTTGACAATGTGCCACCAAGTTCTCGACAAGTCTTTGAACAGCTCCACCACGAGCTCAACAATAACTATCCAGCAAGCAAAAACGCTGCGCTGTCAACCAAAGTGAAGCAGTTCATGCCAATGGACAAGCTAGACAAGTTTCACGCGCCCTTCACGAACAGCGTCATTCAGTATCTGAGATACCTCCGAGATTATCTTTCGAACGATAATCTAGCGAAGGCAGAGAACATTGAGAAGCTTGTCAAGTATGTCAGTGTCTTTCTGGTCGAGCATCAACTAATGTCAACAGACAATGTATCGGTACTCTAGACAAAGATCCCTATGGTGCAGTCATGATCCCGCTGGTCCTTTCTTTTGTCAATGTCTTACGATACATTGCCATCAACCTCGACCGCAATCCGGACCTTGTCAGTGAAGGCAAGGTAAAGACGTCTTCAGAAGGTGACGAGGGTAGAATCACCTTCGTTGAGAATACCGCCAACATTGTGCGGGAAGCTTTCAACAGGTGTCTTTTGCACAGCAAACCGGACCAACCTCCGAACGCCGAAAGTGCAACGTCAGGAATCTATTCAACGATAAACTCTTCTATGAAGCTTTACGACCGTGTAGGAAAGCTTGGGAACTTGACTTTTCTACTCAGGGCTCTTGACCAGAAATCGCCGCCTCTTTCGTATTACCCTGCCGCTCAGCGCGTGACATTCCTCTACTACCTCGGCCGCTTCCACTTTGCCAACAACCACTTCTACCGCGCTACACAAACACTCCAGGCTGCCTACAGTCAGTGTCACAGAGATGCCGTCAAACACCGGAAACAGATCCTTATCCACTTAATAGCAGCAAACATGTGCTTAGGCCGATTGCCAGGCAGCATTGTCATTCTCGACCAGGCAGCCCATGATATCTCGAAACCTTTTATCCAGCTGTCCCAGATAATCAAATCAGGCGATATCGGTACATTTCGTACCTTCCTCGATTACACAAGTTCTCACAACAGCGAAGCGCAATGGTTTCTTAGTAAGAAAATTCTCCTCCAACTCCGCAACCGCTGCGAAGTCCTCGTCTGGCGCACCTTAGTCTACCGTACCATGAAATATGCCGGCAGCCACAACAGCGAGAAAGGCGTAATGCCCTTTGTTCGATATGAAACAGTAGTTGAAGCAGCACAGTACTCGTTCTTCCGCGCGCGGCAGCGCATACTACAACAAGCAAACGGAACAAGTCATCATAATAATCCTAATTACCCCAGCTACAAAGACCCCGACTTCGATGGCTATGAGGATGGTAATGACTCGGCGTCGGATAGTGGATCTCACCATTCTTGGAATGAAGATGTGGCAGATTCAAATCCGGATGTACCGACTGTGGAGGAGATTAACACGATCGTTCTCAGTCTAATATCGCAGGGCTTTATGGTGGGTTTTGTGCAGCACACCGGGGATCCTACATTTGCGCGGTCACGGTTTTTGATTCCGATGAAGAACAGATTGTCGATGGGGGCGACAGATGCACAGAATAGGTGGAAGGAGATTGGATTCCCGAATATCTGGAGTGTGATTATGGAAAGAGAGTGGGAAAACGATGAGGGAATGGTGCCGGGATGGGTTACACAGGAGAAGGTCAACAAGATCTTGGAGGAGAGGGGAAGACCTAGAGTTGTGCATTTGCAGAATGCTAAAGCAATTGGATAAGTCAATAGAGATCACGCTTGGGCCAAATATTTTCCTTTCATTGGGAATTCTGACGATAATAGCGGAACTCCCGGGGGTTTAAAGAAGAAGACTGTATCGTGGGTCAGTGACCGCTGAATACTTTAACAAAGCGTCCGCTTGGTAACCATCTCGCGAATACATTTCTGAACTTTGTTAACACCTCTTTCGCTGTATAGCCGTACGACCTCCAAGCAAATCGATCAAGGCCAAGACAATTCACCAGAATGGTGCAGCGGAGACATTCAGACAACGATGAGCTGCCTCAGCTCCCCAGAGCAAGAAACAGGAAGCACGCTATTTCGGGAGCATGCAGCTAAATATAGACTGGACAATAATCATCGTTTTGGCGCCTGGACACGGTCATGAAAATAACGGCGTATTGTCACGTGAGGAGCTGCTGCCTTTTCCTCGCCATTGTTCCGCAGCGGAATATAATCAGACTCTTGCCATAACTAAACACTCTGGGCACCAAACACAGCGCATCTCTGATTGCGCTTTTGTTCGTGAATGTCACTGATGCCGTAGCTTCCATCATGTGGAGGACGTCCTTTTCGTGTACTTCCGGTCGGAAAGAATCCGAAGCCATAACAAATTTCTGGTACCTGCCTCTTTCGTGTACCTTTGCCGAGGCTCGACGAGTCCTTCCTCCCATCTCATTGGTCCCTCCATGTATGATCCAGCACTCCGGCGTTCACCCTCTGTTCGTCCCCGGATCTACATGTACCCCTCGCGGCCTAAGACCAAGCTTGGTTGACTCTCCGGGTAAGGCAAGCAGGCCTAATATGCAGCTTGTTAACACCATTTCACGCTTTCAAGAACGTTTGACATGGTAATTGGTGGTTCTTCATGATAGGCTCCGTTTACGATCGCGAACCATGAGAAATGAAGTAATGGACTACCACGATCCTTGTACCCTCGTTGTCTTCCTCGCCTCTGATGAGCTTTAAAACGCGCTCTCGCATTATGCCGGTGAGACGTCTTTCAGCTTTCACTATAGTAATGCTTGGGTTGTGGTCAAGGAGTACATCATGACTTCCAGCTCCTTCGTCAGTATGCTGCTGGTGCTGCTCATTGCCTCTTTGGCCTGCGCAGCTCCTGCCGCTATCAATGGACCCACCGCCACAGTCGACTCAGGCGTCGTTATCGGAACCCAAACAAGTGTACCTGGTTCGCCGAATCTTGTTAACCAATATTTGGGAGTCCCATTTGCAGCATCACCGACACGATTCAGTCCGCCTCAAACTCCAACGCCATGGTCGAGTCCACTACAGGCAACCCAACGAGGCCCAGCTTGTATTCAGGTCAGATCAGGCAGCTTGTAATACTGACAGACCACGTCGGCTGACCCCTCGTAGCAATTCGACTACCCTGAAGCCACGCGAAACTTCACAATAGCAGCCTTCAACACCCCTCCACCTCCAGAATCAGAAGACTGTCTAAGCCTAAACATCTTTGTCCCAGCTGGCTCCGAATCCAGTACCGGCAGCGCTAAACCAGTAATGTTCTGGATCTATGGCGGCGCCCTACAGTTCGGCTACAATGGCAACGCCGGTTATGATGGTTCGAGCTTCGCGGCAAACCAAGACGTCATCTTAGTCGCCACAAACTATAGGACAAACGGTAAGTCAGCCTCATCGTACCTCCTCTAGCACAATCTTAACTGTGATAATCAGCCTTTGGTTTCCCTGGAGCTCTCAGCCTCCCACCAACCCAACGCAATCTGGGCTATCTCGACCAACGCTTCGCCCTGCAATGGGTCCAACGCAACATCCACGCATTCGGTGGCGATCCGAACCGCGTGACCATCTTCGGAGAATCCGCTGGCGCATTCAGCGTTGACGCTCTGGTTACGTCATTCAGTCGGTCGACAAAGCCGCCGTTCCAAGCCGCGATCATGGAAAGTGGACAATCTTCCGTGACCGCACAAGCTGCCAATAACGGATCCTCATGGGCCGCATTGATCAGTGCCCTGAACTGCTCCAGCAGCGGTTACAGTTCGGATTTGGAGTGTGCACGCGCCGCGCCAGCCTCGACAATCAAGACGATTGAAGAACGCGCTGCCCTATCATTCATCCAAAGCGTAGACAACCTGACCTACGTCGCGCAACCCAACCGCGCTCGGGCAGCCGGCCAACTCTACCCCGTGCCAATCCTGACAGGCACGAACAGCAATGAAGGCTCACTATTCACATTCTCCGACACCAACACGACCGCGTTCCTGCTCGGCCTCGGCCTCCCAGCCTCCTTCATCTCACAAATCAGAGCAGTGTACCCACTTGGCTCCTACACCGCAGGCGGCAACCTAATCTCGTCCGACACCGCCCAAATCGAAGCCTTGTACACCGACCTAGTCTTCCAATGCCCATGCAACATCGTGACCAACACGTCCGTGAGCGCCAACATCCCCACCTGGCGCTACTTCTACAACGCGACGTTCCCCAGCGTCCAGCCCGTGCCGGGTCTGAACATCGCCGACTTCGGCGCCTACCACAGCAGCGAGATCCCGCTCGTCTTCGGCACCTACACGACCTACCCCGGCACCTCAAGCCAGCAGCTAGCGCGGTTGAGCGAGTACATCCAGAGCAGCTGGGCAACGTTCGCGCGGAACCCGGCCGGTGGCCCTGGATGGGCGGGCGCCGGAACCGGGTACGTGCACGTTCTGGGCGGTCCGAACGGGTTTGTGTCGGGGGGTGCCGGCTCGTCGTTGTTCAAGGCCAGCACGACGCCGGCGTTGGACGATGGCCGCTGTGCGCTGTGGCAGCCGATCTATCAGCTTGTTAATGGCGCGTGAAGTGGGAATGTTGCGCGATACGAGCTGTGAAGTCATGTCAAGAGTCGAGCCAAGAGCACGGTTTCGGGGATTTGATGACGCTAATGACGTTCACCCATAGAAACACGATGCAGATAGTATCTGCTCGGCATAAAAATAGATTTTACTCTGATGCTCCATGTACAATGACTTCGTGCTTGTTGTTACGTACGAAAGTTTGGCTTGGTAGTCGACTAACTGAGTAATTATGTCAAGCGTGCAACGTAAGTAGACATCAGGCGTGAAACAAATTGTCTGCCAAGAAGCGCTGAGCGTGGGGCTAGTGAGTGCTGACTTTCCTTGGGGATCTTAGCACTTGAACAACCTCGTACGTGTAAAGCAGCTTCACCCTAACACCGAAAATGTATCAATTACATGCCGATCATTCTTGTCCAATGCGGTGGAAATTATGTATGCCCAGAAGTTCCGCCATTGAATGGCCTATTTAGTTTGTGGTTCTTCTCTCTTTTCACTTTCCTGGTTTCCGTCAACGACAATCGCCGAAGATGGCGAACCAGGAAAATGGCACGACCCCAAAACAAGACACTTACCTCCTCACTCGCAACACCAATGAATCCCTTCGCTTGACAGCTCAACACTACTTCCTCACTCAGCGTCAAGGCTGGCTTATTCACCCAAGAATACAAGAAGCGCTCAAGGATATTCCGAATCAGCAGATAGCAGATTTGGCCACTGGCACAGGCATCTGGGCTCTCGAAGTTGCTTCTCTCCTGCCCAATGCACATGTTACAGGGTTAGACATCTCGTCTGCTCAGTTTCCACCTGACTGGTCACGACCCAAAAATGTAACCTTCGGATTGCTAGATCTGCTCGAGGAGGTACCGGAGAGCTACCGCTCAAGGTTCGATTTTGTGCATGTGCGATTGTTGTTGAGCGCGGGACCGGCTGTCGACAAATCAGTCTTCATCACTCACTTCTCACAGTTCCTGAAACCGGGTGGATGGCTTCAATGGGACGAATTGACATATCCCAACATGCAGACCGTGATTCACGATCCGGTTACCAATAAAACCATGATTGAAGATATGGCGAATCATGTCATCTTCAAAGCGGTGAAGGTTGTGGACATGAAGACAAAGGTCCAATGGTTTAGCCCAAGTGAGTCATTTGCTGCAGCCCTGACGAGGGACAAGGCCGAGTTCTGTGAGGCTTGGAGCGCATACATACCAGTGAAGATGTGGGTGAGTGGGATTGAGACGAATGTGGCAGTTGCAGTAATGATCCAGATGACGGATATGATTTCGAAGTTTTTTGGGAGAGATAACCCAGAAGCATTGAAACAGCTAGAGGAGGCGAAGGAGCAAGTTAAAAAGGAGAGCTCGGAAGAAGGGGTTGGTTATGCTTTTAACTGGTGGGTTGGCGTGGCAAGGCGCTCGTTGTAGGGTCTGAATTTGGAGACAGCAAGACTTTAAATCTCAGTCTTGCCGAGTTCTGGTAGCTCTTTTGTAAAACCCTCCCATCTTGGCTGTCCAGTACTTTTTGAAAGTCTTCAATATATAGTCAATCTTTCTGCCAGTTCTCGCCTCGTGAACTCCAACGTAGTAGCAAACAGGGATCGTAGTTCTTGCCCACGATGCTGTTTGAGATACTTCCTCAGGCGAGTGTCAAGAAACCGCATGCAGCCAAGTTGATAGTAGCATACTGATTTGTCGCAGCTAAGATATTGGTCGTCACTTTACAGGTGGAACAGGCTATTTGTGTTCTTACCAGCCGATTTCAGAGAGACTGGTGCGCTGCAGGTATTTCTTTCGTATCAGTGCGATGGTAGTCGGACGGAGCCGTTGGAAGCAGAATGGTCGAGGATAACTGACGCGCAATCTGAGCTCACTTTTTGGCTTTCCCTGCAGCGGGTTTCTTCGAGAAGAAGTCACTCATCTTCTTCATGCCTGCCACGTTGACCTTGCCCAGTTCTCGCACACCTCTGCTCAGTCCGAGCTTCTTCTTCTTCTCCTCTTCCTCGAGCTTGCGTTTTTTTTCTGCCCTAAACTCAGCTTCTTCTTCGTCTTCAAGACTACCACGTTTTCGACTGAAATCTGATAGGGAGTGCGATGCTGCAGCTTCTGCACGAAGCTTCTGCAGATGGCCAAGATGATCATTCAACGGCTTGAAGTCGATCTCAGAAGCGGAGGAGTTCAAAGCTTCTTCCATGTTACGCGCACAAACCGGCGAACAATATGAGTAGACTATGAATTTGAAAGCTGTCCGTAGCCGTTGAAGGTCCTTGATTGCCGGCGATACCGTCTCTTCTGCTATCGTGGTAGTCGTCGACACAATTGAAGCTTCGGAAAAAATGACCGAAGGAGCAGCACTTGCGGCGGACGATTGAGAGCCGAGGCTTTCGGAAGGAGTGGACGGTGTTTCCGCACCATCATGATCATCTGCCTTTGCAACAGAGATAGTGGTCTCTTCTCGCTTAACGCTCAGCACGGGTGTTTCCAATGCCCTTGTGACGAACTTGTCCTCTAGACTGACCGGCAAGCCATTTCCACAAGCTTTTCGAGCCTTAGTTACCAGGAGTTTCAGTGTCTTCTCCTGGTTGTACCGGTACAACCGTTCATCACCTGCTTCGACCATATCGCATATGTTGCTCAGAGCATCCTCAACTATTATGCGGCTATGTTGCAAAACATATCTTGTATGTTCACCCACACCACTCGCGTCGAGGAGATCCTCTAATGACTGAAAAAGATCGTTCTTTCCTGAATTAGTCGTCACCGGCAGAAGGATGAAGCACATGTCGTAGGGCGTTGCTGTCATATACTCGGCATTCTTGTTGATGTATCCTCTACTGACTCCCGCAAAGTCGCCCTCCTTCTCTGCATCCTCGCCATCTCTTTGTGCAAACAAGATGCTTCGAGGATCGGCCCGTGGGCAGGATATCTTTTTTATCTCAAATAGGCCCTCGTCGGGACTAAATAGAAATTTTTGTGTCTCATTGTTGGCAGGATTGGGAAGTGATACGAAACGTGATGCTTCGGTAAGCCCCTTCGGTGCTATGAGTAGGTGCAGTGGAGCTTCTAAGCTTTGAGTGATTATTTTTTGTGAGGGTGCAACTGTCTTCTTGACGGGGCTACTGGAGGCAGATCGTGTTTGTACCATTGTCGCAGATATGGCATGGACGGCTCAACTACCTGGAGGAGTTGTCCCTTTCTGTTTCGTTTTGACAAAATCTGCAATTCTATGTTGCTCAAAGCTAGATTCCAACGTTCATCAGCTTACATAGCGCGATATTTGTAAGGAGCGTGTACACTCTCGACCTCTATCGTACTTGGTTCCAGAAATGTTAACACAAACGCAGTTTCCTGATCGCCAACTTTACGCGTCTGAGCGCGTCTTCGAGGCTTCCCCATGTGGATCTCCGCAGCGCCCAAGGCGAGTGGTGTTAGACCCAGAACGGCAAGTGCGCCAGGTGCACCACTTTATAGTTTTCGCTGCTTTTGCAACTTACTAGTTACACGCGCCAATACGAGTAGTTTACGACCACGCTACGTTCAGGCCTTACAGTAGCTGACACACATTAGTCTAAGAAAAGCTCCTCCCCTTGCCTGTAGATCAATTACAGTACGTGCGATTTGCTGTACCGTATTAGGTACCTACGATTTTCTTGATCATTATAACAGCCTTTTTGTGTCTCCTGAATTCTGGTTCGTACGCTTAAGCAAGTTCAATATGGCGTCCTCTATGAGTGGTTCTAGTTCGAGTAATTGCGAGTCGGATGGTCAGTTGGTTTGCGCAGACATCGAGCACCATGGTGGTAGGGTTAAAGCAAGACAACGAAGACTTGCTGTTCGCCTCGGCAGTATTTTCCCTCAGTTGCGAAGAAAGCATTTAGCATTTAATCTGCTCTTAACTGTAGCTTGCCTTACGACCTCACTGTAAGTTCGTTCTGAAAGACTACTCACGAGCACATCACTCATCCGCGCTCTGGACAGATGTGTCGTTGAATTCGTTTATATTACACACCTAAACAAGGGTCTTGTCCGTGTTGAAAATGACTCTTACGATATAAGATTCGGACGAGAACTCAATAGAAACAGTCCAGCGGTTTGGGATAGTTACCGCCAAACGTTTATCCACAACGCCCTTCCCGTCCCTGTACACTCGCACAACGACTATTGGCGCCGCATTCCTTTGTTCGAAGCACTCGGATCAGGATGTATCAGCATCGAAGCCGACATCCATTACCGGGGCTCGGATCTCTTCGTCGGCCACTCGTCAAAGGATTTGGACTCTGGTTCAACCTTACGTTCCATGTATCTTGAACCTCTACAACGCATGCTCGAGGCTCAAAACACCAATCTCTCCAACGATTCATGGCGAGGTGTCTTCAATCTCGCCCCGCAACAAACACTTGTCCTCCTCGTTGACCATAAGACCTCAGAACCGGAGACCTTTACAATACTACATACTCAATTACAGCCACTGCGTGACCTCGATTACCTTACCTACTGGAACGGCACCGACAGAATAATGCGCCCGCTCACAATTGTCGCCTCAGGCTCCGTCTTATTCGAATCAATTACCGCCCTCGATTCAAAGCACAGAGACATTTTCTGGGATGCAAAGCTCGAAAGATTAGTACATGGGGATGACAATTTCGACGTCAAACCAGTCAGATACGCATACAATATTTCGAATTCATACTTTGCATCTACAGAATGGAGAAATGCCATTCTTTGGCCATACTATCGTTTCATGAATGGGTCGGGATCTAGCTCACCACCAGAATCTCCGAGATTGAGAGACATCGGTGCGTCGCAGATTGAGCAGGCCAAAGCCAGAGGATTATTGTCTAGATATTGGGGGACACCCTTGCATCCACCGAACATGAGAGAGATTGTGTGGAGAGTCCTGATTGAACAAGGAGTTGACATTCTGAATATGGATGATATGGGTATTGTGAGAGCTAGAGCTAATGGATGGGGCAAGCAGATGCCCCATGTGTGTAGCCAAGGAAATCAGGATGTCATGGCTAATGTTTAGAGATAAGAGAATACAACTGTGAATGAAAAATGACCGCTACCTTGGTGATTTGTTAGTTTCGTTCATCGAGAGACAATTCTCGGACTGAGCTCGCCCAAACAGACCTGGACATCCCGGCTCAAGCTAGCTCATGGTATCGACCTCGTATTTTATCTAGCTCAGTATCTAGCTGGTATTCTCGAACTTTCCATTTAGTCTCAGCTTTTAGGGTCATAATCTCTACATCACAACGAGCAGTGCTTTCACCGTCTTTAGAGTTTTATTGTTCACCTTTCACAAATCCAGTTCAGCTGGCGAGGGTGAGATCGAGCTTAGTGGCAGACGAGATAAGATGAGTTGCATGTCAAATCACACGAGAGCAATAGGCACTAACTATAAGCGCCAAGGTTGCAGCAACTAGGTGAATTAATCCCGGATCTGGCAAATTGATTACTGAATAAAGGTTTGCAGCAATGGAGCAGGGATCACGGGGCAGACCGGCTATGTAATAATATGTGCAGGTTAATCATGAAGTCTACTATTTCCAGATTATCCGCTCATTCGATGTTGGAGCATCCTTCCTCTATAGCCAACTTGGATTTTGTGTTTGGACAGTAGAGGAAGTGCTATTTCTTTTAAACCAAAAATAAAGGACCAAACAATCAAGAGTTAACTTCGTGTATATTACTTCCTAAAATAGCAGACATTGCACATGTATGAGTCCAGCGTCCCATTTATCGTCCTAAGAGCACACCACGGCAATGGAACGGTTCGGCGGAGTTGGTACTAATACGCTAAACAGGTTCGATTCTGCAGTTAGGGTTATTCGCGATCCAGTCGTTGCTATTTGTAGTCTCACTATTTTAGGGCGCTAGTATCAAAGAAGTTGATTCTGCTACGATTTAGTATCAACACAAGCTCTCCTGTTGATAACAGCGACGCATGGTAGCGAAGCACGATAAAACAACCAACTAAACTACAGTCGAAGATTTTAGAGACCATTTATGCCTTTGACCCGTCAGCGCCCGAGTACTTACTAGAATCCCCCCAAGAATAGGGGCTTCCATAATAGTATAAGACTACATTTTTCTGTATTTATTTAGACTATAAAGGCAGGCCTAAAAAGAAGAGATAGACCAAGGAAGTGAGTCTATCAGCAAGTGAGTGGAATAAAATACAGTCTTTGAAATAGTAACCTGCTAAATGTACACCCGCTTGCTATACAAAGGACGTATCCCCCCGTCGACTGGCGCTAGAACTATCCTGCCAATGCCATCTTCTCCCGTACTCCCAACTTGCACGTCCCCGATTCTGACTTTGACATTTTTCAACATTCTCGCTGTCTATTCCTGATAGGGTCGAGCCCTCCGTCGGGAGTTGAATGTGTGGGTTGTCTCTGGTTAAGGACGATACATATCCGAATATGTCGGGTGCCAGGGTATTGATACGCAGCCAGTAAGCGCCGATCGCAGCGGCTAGAAGTATTGAGCATGCGGTGAAATCAATGGGTACCCATTGCCAGTAAATACGGTATCCCTGATTGAATGCGGCACCTCGAGCCTCTATCAACTTGAAAAGGTCGTCCTCTTTATTTTTGCTATAAATGAGTTCCGTCATGTTGGGTTGGATATAGTCACCTATAACAGCCTGTGATAACATATAGTATGTATTGAAACCCTTCGTAAGATCTGAAGATCGTTTTAAACTAGTGATGGACAAGAGACCGAATTTGTTTAGAGCAGACTGAGCTGGCCCAACGATGGACCAGAATGAACTATTCAAGTAGTAATCGTAAAAGAACACACGAGATACAAGCGTGGAGACCATTAGATCATTCTGATGCCCCGTTGAAAATGTAAGGTTGCTTAGAAAGTTCTTCGCGAAGAAATCGTCGTCGAATGGGGTGCTGTAGCTGGTGGCATTGGCTTCATTGCTGTTGTTAGCCCACCTCATTCGATATGGGTAACAGCCTGTCGTGATGCATTGCACCTGCAGATCGATATACTTTGTCGTGATATTACATGTTGACTGGATCGCGCTTAATGTGTACGTTCCATTGAAGGTCAGAAGCCAAGAATCCGTAGCATCCAAACCTGCTATAGGATAGATGGTAAATCCTCGATACCAGTAGACAAATTCGCGCAACACATGATCATTGTTGTCTCTCGGTGCGTCAGATCTTGCGAAAGTCATGTTGAAGCTGACAGAAGTGTTGGAGCTCGTTCCATTTGGAAATGCCCAAATTGGCGATACTACTGGCTCGCCACAACTGACGTTGAGGTAGCTGATGTTGTTGAGGGTATATGTGCCCAAGAATGGTTGTGATATAGTGTTGTGGATAACACTTCCATTATCAAAACTGATCTCATCCAGCCAAAGAGATTGGCCAGTGTAGGAGATATAGGAACCTGAAAGTTGCGACTGTTTCGAAACATCAACCCAGCCGCCCGATTTGCGCAAAATTTTGTCTGACAAGCTAGCATGTTGTACCTGCTGTAATGCAATATTATAATCCGGTATCAGTGGTCCATTTCTCGTTCCGGGATTGGGCAACTGTCCGTTCTTATTTTGGTATGGTAGAATATCAACAATAACGGCTCCGAAGTTCGTGTTCAGCCCATCCAGACCAGCTCTCTGAGTCCGGAAGTCTTGAAGAGAGAACCCACTTTTATTAAAGAAAATATCCAAGTCCGCATCGAAGTAGCTCGGCGCATCAGCTTTCATAATTGCAGCATTAACCTTGTGGTAGTCCTCCGAAAGTGCCAATCGATATTCAAGCTTGATTGCCTGACTGCCTAGATAGTAGAAAGACCATACCAGGGCCAAGATGGCTGATCTAATATCAAAGGAGCGCAGAGACCATATAAGTTTCAGTGTACTTGGCAGACTCACACTGCCTTGGAGTTGCTCTAAATCAGAGACGTATGCACCACGTTGCGCCCTCCACAACGCATATCGTTTCACAAAAGTAGACATGATTGTAACAAAAACGATTGTGAACAAGGTCACTAGCTGTGCGTTGAGCGCTATGAGTCCTTGCGTTAATAGGCTAACAGAATCAATGTCGACTCCAGTAAAACCTTTATCAGTATTGTATGCATAGATACACAGTCCTGTCTTGATGATCAGCAGAACTGGCAGAGCAACAAGCACAATATCGAAGGCCGTCCATAAGACTTGCTCGTTCCGAGTAAGGCTCAACGGTTTTGGTTGTGTTGGCCATGCCTGAATGGCCGGATGAGTTTCGGGGTGCACTGGATGTCCACTTGTGTCTTCGATATCCTTGAGCTCTGTGTATTGTGCGCTGTTCTCTTTCTTCATCGTGAATGTCATGATCCACTGTTTTGTTAATTTGGACAAAGACTTAACCACCATCCAAGTATGCGTCTTGATCAGACCAGATCTCACAACTAGCAGTCGAATTGGTTAGCGCCTGGTGAAGTATTCAAGTCATGGTCAAAACACCTTGCTTTTCAGCTCATGTTTGCTTCCTTTCTGAGCAATGCTCGGGAAAAAAATAAATAACAAAGGGTAAGGTGGTAGGTAGCGTACTGCAGCTCAACAGAAGCGCTCCACATTTTATGGTAAGAATAGTCAAATTTCCTGTTCCGCAACGATCTCTAGCTTCTCAGGAGAAAGGGAAGGCAAACATGCTCGAAAAGTCTTCTTCCCATGAAGGCTTGAACCTCTCGAATGCTGGATAGAGTTAGTAGCATGAGCTGAAGAATGCCCTGCGAACCCTTGTAGCGACATGAACGGGTGGAAACTTTGGGCGACTTGTATCACTTCGTATGTGGAGAGAACAGGGAGGCTCAAGCTATCGATGCAGAGTTTCCTCTTGCGTAGGAGAAATTGCAGGGATGTGCAAGCTAACGGAAGCCATGTGCTGTCAGCTGAACAGCCAGTACGAACTCGTCGACACCAACCCACCGAATTCGTCCACAAATATCCTAAAGTCATTATATGCTTGATTTCCTAAGTTTCCCTTAGCTGCGATTGAGGCGAGATACTTGTACTGGGGCGACCACACTTTGTATGAGAGTAGTAGCAATAGATATCGATACTATGGTGCTCAAGTGGGAGCAGGGGTTTGTCGCGAGCGCCAATCAAGAGTAATGCCCAATGAGTGCATTACAGCTTTCTCTTTTAGGCAGTTGCAGCGCACAACAGGCCAGCAGGGATTTGCTAGAAAGGGTCATTCGCCTATATTTCCTTGTTCTTTTGGAAAGTGTTCGAGACGTGGGCGTATTAGAGTTATAGCGGCTGCGCAAGCAAAGCTTGATTTTCTGGACCACCACTCGTGTTGCCTCGGTAGGCTAGACCTGTAAAGACGCTGGCAACCATATCCAAAGAATACACTTTGGATTTTGTCTCTTTTCGCTATCTATCCTCGCGTATGTGTGAAGCTGGCCCCTACCTGGACCTGTCACACCGAGACCCTGGCCTACTCATCGAAACATTAACGCTTTGCCACATTCAAGCAGCTCGCGTTGCATGATTAAATGCTCCCATGTGCTGTCAGCCTTATCATCCTTGTATGCGGTCTGGTTGCGACAGCTGAGAGTGAAAGTCCGAACAAGGCGATACATGATGTTGATTAGCGCAACGTGGCGTTTCTCATGCGCCCAGTATCTCGGACTATGCGGTCTGAAGAAGCACCAACTATAATCAGTTCGTTGTTCTTTGAAAGAGCTGCTCTGAATAGTGCATTCAGCTGGCTATGCAGGACTTGGTATCTGCGGCGTTAGTATTCGTTCACAAAAGAACAATCAGTGGGTGGATGATCTTTATCTTCAGGTTGGCGTTTTTACGTCCTTGCCAGTTTTGCTGTGCCCCGGATACCGTCAGCCCGTTGGACGCAAGAAAGATGTCCTGGTCTATACATAACCAAGCAACCTCCAGTATGCATCACCCACTGCACACGAGGGAGGTTTCCTTTTCCTATATATCTGCCCTTTTCTTTGAACGCCTCTATAACCATCAGACAATCAACACACGTCGCAATGGCTACTCACCAGTCCCCCCCTCACCCACTACCTTACGTGAAAAAACTCCGATGCTCAGCGAACAATCCTTTGAGAAACAATCAAGTGTTTTTTTCAAGGAGGTTTCCGCTGAATCAGACTATCCGAAGGAGGATTTGACATTGAAACCGTTGTCTTACCGACGATCAGTCTACTTGGCCCACCCAAAAAGTACCAAAAGGTCATTGCCATTGGATCAGTTCTTCGAAGCGTGTGCAAGCCAAGCGCCCTTCGTGAAAGCCGCCGTCGTCACTTTTGTCACCGGAGTTCCATTCCTTGTGTTTCTTCTAATTACGCTGTACGCCCTGCCGAAGAAGACGATACTCGGTCCTCCGGGCTCGAAGGCAACTATATTCGAACTGTCTAAATGGCTCTTGATCAGTTGGGCCAGCTTCATGGGCTTACTTTGGTGCGGCAAAATCCTTGCTGCGATTTCAACATGGTGTTGCACCTTATCGAAGAGCTGGATCAAGTTCCAGCGTCTTACACAAACCATTTGCTTACGAATGGTCCTTATGCTTTGGGCAATAGTCTGCTACGCTGTCATTCCTAGCGTCTTCCACCACAGTCTTGGTACTAAAGGCATTGTCGAGCATTGGGTTCAAATGCTCCAGAAAGCATTTAAGTTTCTAATCATCGCCTTTGCCATCTTCCTCGTCCAGGGCATCGTTCTCGAACTTAGCTCAATACAATACATTCAGGGCTGGATGGGCCCACGATCTCAGCGAGCGTGTGATGAGCTTGACACAATCAAACAGCTTCATGAGCTAACGGACCCACACGTATCTTCTGGGAACGCTGGCTATGTGACCAAGGTCCTCAAAAAGCTTCTGCTTCCGGTTCGCAACGATGACCTTTACTATCGGATTTCTTGCGGTCAGGGCCATCCAGAAATGTGGGCAGAATATGCCAACTATATTTGGGACAGCATCTCACAG
The DNA here is from genome assembly GCA_030247915.1 of Neophaeococcomyces mojaviensis. Lineage (NCBI taxonomy): Eukaryota > Fungi > Ascomycota > Eurotiomycetes > Chaetothyriales > Neophaeococcomyces > Neophaeococcomyces mojaviensis. Next base: position 69,249 of record JAPDRQ010000068.1, read on the forward strand.
GGAAAAGCAACTGTCACTCGCTTTGACGTTGACGAACAATTACGAGCTATGAATCGTGACCATGACCCTTCTCGTGGACGTGAGTTGTTCATCCAACTTGACGATTCTTGTGACGGTCAAGTGATATTGGGTGAAGTGGAGAAGCTTGTCCAACGTGTAGGCCTACAGCTAAACACTCGGGCTCAAGCTCAGCGCGGCATTGACTCCCTCCTACGCAAACTCGAAGTTATTCTTTCGGTAGTCATGTGCGGCATCATTTTTTTCGTCTATGGTAAGTTGTCCCCAGCTTTCGACGAGGCTCACTTCTAACGTCTTCCAGTTCAAATCTTCGAGGCGAAGTTCTCAAAGGATCTTGGTATCTTTTGGGCGGGGTTGACTGGGTTGTCTTTTGCTTTTGGCGGAGTCTTGCTGGAGTTCACCAACGCCTGTGTCTTCGTCTTTGGGAAGCATCCTTACGACGTAGGAGACTATGTTGAGTCCAAGGGGAAAAAACTGGTTGTCAACAAGATCTTCCTTACACATACAAACTTCGAGGAGGTAACAGATCCAGAAGAGCGAGGGATAGTGGTACAGATTAGTCATGCGTCACTCATGACGGAACCCATCATGAATTGGACACGAACATTGGAAGCAGTCGTTGAGAAGAAGAAGACCAACGCTGAGGCAGACAAGATCGAAGAGAATGAGAAGAAGGAGAGTGAGAACAAGGAGAAAGAAGAAGCAAGAGAGCTAATTTTGCTCAAAACGGCACGTTTGAGAAATGTCGAAGTGAAGGAGTAGATTAAATTGTAATGTGTTGTGGGGGATGATGGCATTATATAAGCAATTGCTTCCGCTCAATGCAGTTATGTAATTTGAATGAAGAGCTAAATTTTTATTCTCGTACTGGTGACATTATTGTGAAGGAGTTGAGATGAACATAGTATGGATTTCCGTCGTGGCATTACGAAGATAGTTCTTCCTCAGACCGGCAACGCATGATCTTAGTCCCGACATTGCGCGACGCGACTTGACGCGTAAATTCTTCGCGTCCTTTTTCGGCGCACGTCATCCACATACCACACGAAGTCAGACATTTGGCATTGCAACATCATGTCAACAGTACCGTGCATAACGTCAATAGAATAGTGGTCTTTTACCGCTCAAAACACGGTTTGAAAAAGCATATCGTGTGTCCTGACGCCGCAGGAGAATCCTGGTCGATTCTGAAACGTGGTAAACAACAATGGTCGATGGTGTGCAACCAGTTTCACTATTCTGGTTGGGTGCACCCAAAGCCTTCATTGCAAAGACTTGAAGATGGCTCCCGACGCAGAAGAATGGCCACCGAGATCGCCTCTGAAAGCTCTCCTCAGCTCACCTAGTGGTCGCAGAAAATTTCATGAACTCCAGAGTTCAAGTCAGGCTTCAACGTCAACGAACAACCTCCTTGGATCTCCGTCACTGCTCGAGAAGTTACGTGCTGCTCGCGCAGATCAAGACCATTTGGTGCTGCCTCAAGCACAGGATCATAAGAACGAAGATGAAGATGGGGACGAAGAAGACGAAGAGACTTTACAACTGAAGCTCCAAGCAATTGAAGCAAAACTGAAACTCAGGAAGCTACAGCAGCAGAGAGCAAAGCGAGCAGAGGGAGGTCGAACTCAGTCACCCTCGACCTCAGTAGTTCAGTCCGATGTCTCGAGCTCAAGGCTCGAAGTTGCGCTGTCTCCCACGAAACGAGGAATTGCGGTCGGGTCGAAGTCACCAAGTCGGGTCCGTTTGGGAATTGACAAAGGACTAACCGCTGCTGATATATCCTTAAAAAGAGCCAGAACAGTGAATGGAAGTCCCACGAAGCCGCGAACTCACACTACAATACACGATGCCTCAAGAGTGTCAAGAGTGTCTACTCCGACCTCCGCACGGCCCAGCACGACTAGCTCAACGTCCGTTGCGAAGTCCTTTAGCGAAAGAGTTGTAGAAATGAGGGATAAGGAAAGAGATAGGGAGCAGAAATCATCTGCTCTGCGGAGTGCAAGATCCTCGAATTTCAAGTTTGACAAGCGTGAGCTTGAGAGCTATCACGCTGCGGCAAAGCATGCTACAGCCAACTCAAAAGACAGTGGCAGTCAGGGCCGCTCTCGGCTTACATCGCCGACTCGAAAAGTTGCCGACAGTACGAGTGCTACGAGCAGTGATCGAGAGAACGATGTAAATGGAAAGAGCCACGCCTTGAAGCACTCGGGAAGCCTACCATCACTTCGTGCCACGTCTCCTTCCAAGTCATCTCGACCTTCATCCAGCCATGGTGTGGACGATATGTCAGGTAAAGGTGATGCCTCTCTGTACGAGCCTTTCTCGAACACTCATCTATCGTCCCGCATCCTACCACATACCTTCCTCAAGCGTACTATCTCGCCCGACAATTACACTCACCTAACCGTGCCGAAGCTTCTGAAGTATGTCACTTCGCCGTCTTATTCCCTTCCGGAACACATAACGGACTATGTCATTTTCGGCATCATTGCCTCTAAATCTTCTCCACTCGACCACAAAGCTCGTAAAGCCGATACGAACTCCGTCACTACTGCTGACTGGGAAAAAAAATGGGATACCGGCACTGCAAACCGCCAGAAGTTTATGGTGATGCAACTCACCGATCTCAAATGGACAGTCGACCTCTATCTCTTCGGCTCTGCAGTACCACGCTACCACCGGCTATCCCAGGGCACTGTTATTGCAGTCCTCAACCCAGCCATCATGCCACCCAAAAAAGGACAAGAAGACACCGGCAAGTTCTCTCTCACTCTCCACGACGGTGAAGACCAGGTTCTTGAGATCGGCACAGCGAAACATCTCGGGTACTGCGCTGCTAAGAAGCATGACAGCAGCGAATGTCGAGACTGGGTCGATGCCAGCAAGACTTCAATTTGCGAGTACCACGTGAACGCCGAGCTGGAAAAGACAAGAAGTAAACGAATGGGCATTAATTCCATGACTGGTTTTGGTAAGAAAGGCGAAAAAACTAAAACCGTGCGTAAAGGCTGGGATTATGAGTCTGGTGCCTACTTTGTTGTTGGAGGCCGCGCCCCAGCCAATAAGGAAAACAATCGACCAGCCAGCTACGCGCCTGTATACAACAAGAATCTGAGCACGGCTCATCTCCTTGACGCAACAAACCTCAATGACCCTTTCATAGCTGAAGGCCAAATGCTCGAGCGTGACAAATCTGACCGGTTAAGACGACAGATGGCAGCCCAGGAAAAGGAGCGAGAGATAATTAAGAAGCTTGGACAGCTGGGCAGCGGTGGGGCTGGCGGAGAGTACATGCGGCACCGGGCTGGCGATACTGGTAGCGGAACCTCAACCTCGAGAAGGGCTGATGCGGTGGCAAGCACGAAAGCTGCGGTCATGGCGGAGAAGCCCGGAGAGACCGTAAGCAAGAAGAGAACAGCCGATAGTGTACGGCTGAGCCCTGTGAGAAAAAAGACGAGGTTTGTGACTGAAAAAGGAATTCGGGAGGCTGGACGGGAGTCAATTGGAGCTTTGGATGTAGGAAAGAGGAGTACTTACAATACTGGTCAATCACGAATTCATGACATGGATCACGATGACGATGAGGATGATGACGACGATTTAGATATTGTTTGATCGAATAATAGTCTGTTAGGTTGGACTTTGGCGTACGACCTCCCATGAACGTAGCGGAGATCCACAGTCGCTGTATGTCGAAGCAGAAAGCCAGGCCGCCATTGTGGCGCGTACTCTCTAATTTCAGTTGGTTGCATTTCTATCGCTCTGTCTGGACCATTCCCACCAGGCACTACAATTGTCGGCTTCATATAAATTAGGATGGTCATGCTCGATGGTTTTAAGCCGTTCCTAATGCTTCTTAACCAGTATAAACACGAAAACCACAATCCCAGCCTGGCGAGGTGATGGAGCCATTAGAAGTAACTAGTATCTCACAAATACGTGCAGTCCCTGGCCTGTACATCTCGGAGTGAGTGCAACAGCTCTATCCAGTTCTTTAGCAACGATTGTAACCCGGTACTATTTCAAAGCCGCTGACTTCGTTCTATCGCTAGTCGCTTTGCCGCCCGTTCGACCCGTCTCCTGAAGTCCCTTAACATCAAGTACGTTATGTCGGTTCTCCGATGTGATGAGCTGGGACTTCTTCACACTGGCCGTTTAGACGAAATGGATCTACAGGGTGAGACCCAAAACTGTCCACGCGATAGCGGTGCGGACCTGCCGCATACTTTTGTATTCAAGCATATCGAGCTCGACGACTATCCAAATGAGAACATCTTCCAATATCTAGAGGAAGTGTGTGACTGGATCCAGGAGGGACTGAGAAGAGATGTGGAAAATGATTCGCATCAACCTGGTGTCCTAGTGCATTGCCGGCAGGGCATCTCCCGATCTGGTGCAGTGGTTGTGGCTTATCGTGAGTTAACATTACCTATGCACCCCACTATTGATATATGGTCTCTTAACCTTGTGATCAAGTGATGCGTACGTTGAAGCTCTCATACGCGGCGGCCCTCTCGCTCGCAAAAGAGTCCCGTCCTCTCATATGCCCCAACGAGGGGTTTGAACGACAGCTTCAATTGTGGCAGCGGTGCGAGTATAAAGTCAGTTTGCCTGAGTCAGCGCCTTCGTTCGCGCGAACATACCTGTTCGGTTTGAACCCTGTGCCGACATGGACAGAGAAACCGGCATATCAGGCTTGGCAAGCGGAGCCCGACGGTGGATTGAGCACGGACGGAGATGCTATCAAGAAGGCTCGATTTGGGACAATAGCTGGCATGGTGGCTGAGATTGGGAGGAAGAGAACGGATGAGCAGCAGAAGTCTGTTACGGAGGAAAATCTAGGCGAAACAGCACATTCCAAGGAGTAAAAATGGAGTTGGCGGAAATGAAGCCGGACTGGAACAATAAGTTGACTGGATTAAATGCTTCCGACATCACCACAGATCTATTGTCACACTCGTTAGAGTATAGTAAGACTGAACCTAGTAGACATAGATTGTAACACAGCAGGCAGCACCAGGTTGACTCATTCGTGCCTATTCACAAGACAAATCCGTAAGGGTTAGTCCTGATACATATATATAGGACCACTAACATGGTCATTTGCTAACGAATGAGGTGGTTGGATGTGAGTGCGAGGGCGTGACAATAGTGACAGTAAGTTCGATGATGAAGAATTTGGAAGAATAAAACAGGAGCGTCGGTTTCTCGATGTAACGGAACACAAACTCTGGAGCGTTATTTTAGATATTGTGATATCGATAGTCATCTGGTGGCATTCTTGTGCCTGTATCAAACACTACAGGAAGTAAGGCTTGAGGAAAATCAGAGTGCCAACCTGCGCCTGGATGGTACCCTAGTTGTTTTGAAAAGTGAGATAGATTGATCAGTACTCGAGAAAACATACTATTTAAAATCTGTGGCACAAGGAATCAAAAGAAGGATGACTTTACTGTACGTCAGTAACGATCCAATCTATACATGCCCATCTACACCACAACTAGTCTTTGCACTGATGTTGTCACAATAGTCACTACTGAAGATCTTGTAGCTTCGGGATGTTCTCATTCAGACCTTGAACAGCTGGCCCCATTCTTCGTCGCCCCAGAGACTGTTGTAAACCTCAGGCAATGTTGGTTCCAATCCAGCAGCCAGCTCAATTGTAATCCTCTTCTTCTTGATCCTCTCCAATTGTCGTCGATGATAAGCGACAAATGAGACATAGGAATCTCTGTTCGTCCTGGCTTGCTCAACCATCTGCTCCTGCTTCCTCATAGCATACCTCATATCGGTATTCGACCTCCCTTGCAGAATCTGATAACGATCGAACTGCTGCTGGATGACATCATTTGCGGCACCTATGGTCTTCTTGAGCATGTCGAGTTCTGAAAGATGATAGTTGAGCCGGACTTCGAGTTCTTTTTTGGTGTCAGGCACAGGGTCTTCGGGAATGTCAACGGAATTCGTAGACTTGCCGCTGTTTGTTTTGTGTAACTTATCACCCTGCCCATCGCCCGTAAGAAACGAAGAGAAGCGCTTGCGTATCGATGCATCACTGCCATCGGATGGGGTGCGTTGTGGTATGTCAGTCATGGAGGATATGCTGAGATGATCACTCCTTCGATTGAATTTCCTTAACTTCCTCCGACCTTCTTGGCGTTTACTGAAATCGAAATCGTGGACGCTTTGTTCGTCGATATGAACGAGAGTATTGCGTTTGATGAGTCCGGTGTCATTTGGAGTGATGGGACTCGTCGGAGTGGCTGGAGGAGTGTCGGCAGACTGCAGATTAGTCTGCAATGCGTGTTACAAACAGAACAAGCAACAGTCGAGTGAGACACGTGAGCCTCAACTTACCTGTTGTTCAGCCATAGTCATTACTTGTACGTTTCTCCACCAATAAAATCTGTGTGCTGACGATACCGTAAACGAGTGCAAATCGTGAAATAAGTGGTCGAGCTGACAATAAGTGCTATACTAGATTACGTGTGCTGAATGCTTGTTCGCCTGAGAGATATTGTTGCAAACCCATAGAAGATTGCATGGCTAGGTGCATTAGGAATCATGGCAAGTGCAGGTACAGGGCAAAACGTACCTACCATCACTCGGATCACACATGGAAAGGTAGAAGACTGACATTAATCTTAAGCCACAGCTCTATTGAGCGTCATCGTCTACCTCATTCGTCGTTCAGTCATACACATATAGGACAAGTTTACCCCAATCAGCTCTTATGAGCGGTGTATCAAGCCCAGCCAGACAGTGTCCAACTCGTCCTTTCCGCCGGCTTTGATCTCAAACCGAGCGTGCTCATTCTGGGCTGTACGGAACTGACCTCCACGCTCCTGCTTGCCCCTGAGAGGCCATGTGACAGGAATCGCTCGCGTTGTATTTCGACAAAGCTCTTCACTTTTAGTGTTGTCAGTAAGCTAGCGCCTGCCCAAGAACCTAGACTATCCACTTGACGCACGACACTTTGAATTGGAGGTTGCAAGTGCTTCATCTTGTCTCTGATATATCGTTCCTCAGTTAGAAGTGTCTCTGCTAACATAACATCGTCATGCCTGGCATCAACGGGCTGAGCTCTAGTTTGTGCTAGCTCTGTAAGGCCTTCTCGTCTCTTTCTTACTTTTTGACCTAACACTTCCGTCCACCCCTGGGCCTTGATCAGTTCGTTGAGCGACCGAAGTATCGTCGTGGGAACGGACGGCATATCTGAGCCTTCTCCAATGAACACAAGCCGAGATATACAGATACCTCTAATATCTAGAGGCAGAGCAAGTAAGCAATCATGGACTAGTTTGTGCAGAGGCAGTTCTTCATCGTCGTGACAACCATCTCCTTCGGGATCAAGCAGAGATTCGTGTATTACTCGGAACACGTCCGCATGGTTGAATGAAATAGGTTTGGTAAAGTTAGTCGTCGGCCAGTCGAGAGTGATGCGGTCCTTATCTGATGATGCTCCATGCGAAGTCTCCTCAGCCGCTTGCTGTAAGACATGTAATCCAACTCTTCGGATAAGCTCCTCAACTAAGTTCAGATCCAGACGGTGGTGAGCATCAAGAATTGACTGTGCCCATTTCGCAACGTTCTGTGTCACCAGCTTGGTAGCCCTCGTTGTCCGCAAACATCGCACTTCCCGAAACTCGTAGACTGCTGTTACCACAGTCTCTTCCCAGCCAACGTCAATGACCAGTCCAGAGCGAAGGCCGGCTGAAACGATTGCCGTTGCCGGTGCTGGCAGAAGAGTGATCGAGGGAAAGGACCATCGCTCAAACAAAGTTTGCAAAACTGTTGAGAGAACTGGATGCGGAATCAGAGATTGTATAACCAACACAAGTCGAGCATTTCCGGCGTCAACAAGGAGTCGTGTGTTGTAAATTTCTCTAACAACTCTTTCCAGCTTGTTGCTCAGCAGGCCCAGATCGACATCCTTCAGATCATTTCGCCAAAGCTCATATGCTTCGCCCCATAACGATTCAGGACCTTCGTTTGCGCGGTGGTAGCCAGGTAGCCATGTTCGGTAGTCACCGTGCCTTCGCGATGCGTCCGGTGTAAATGCGACGCGACATTGAGCATGGCTCTCACCTTCGATGCCAGCTTTGATGTATCGCGGTGTCAACTCAAAGATGACAGCATCTTCCTCTTTTCCGAAAGTAGATCCTGGAGTCGACAAATTCGAGGAGACGTATCTTGCAGGAGGAGTCACTGGCGTGGCTGCGTTTTCGGATTTAGACAAGCCTCGTCTGTTGTCCATTATATGGCAGCAATTGCTTGCTGCTGCGAGCTCACAGTCGCTGTTGGGACTGGCCTATAACTTTTGAATGAATGAATGACATGAACGCAGGCGACCAGCACCTTGCTCTCATCTCGCTCTTTGGCGTTGTTCGACTTTGCTGTCGGTGAAAGACAAAATGGAGCACGTGACGACGTGGTTGCTTCAATCGCGTTCGTTGCCACGGCGATGATATTACTTCGTATTGAGATGAGGCTCTCTCAAGACGACATACATTGAGATGGAGAGTCACTAGCACTTGCTTCTTGAGCTGAGTTATTGTGTTGCTTCACCACCAAAAATGCCATCACAATCCATCATCATGACCGTGGCTGCCAGTCTGTAACTGGAGTTTTTATTCTCTAAAATCACTCGGTGTATGAATGTTGCCTCCCACACACAACAACACTAGAAGAACAAAAAACGAAAACCACGCTGACGATTTAGCTGGGTGAAGATGCCATGGGGATTCCAGGGTATGCTAATTCATATCAGCGCTACAATTTCCTAACAGGACTACAGACTTCTCAATCACGTTGGTAAGGGTGAGAGGATAGCACTTGCTAAACTTGCTATTGACCACTTCGAAAAGACGAAGAGACCTTTGCGAGTAGCAATTGATGCAGCCATCTGGAATTTTCAAAATCAGTCAGCCCAAGGAGGCAAGAACCCGGCCCTGAGAACGCTCTTCTTCAGACTCTTGAAACTTTTGGCTCTACCACTCCAACCTATATTTGTATATGACGGGAAGAACAAGCCGCTGACAAAACGAGGCAAGACAGTCACTCGGTACGGAACATGTATTCCAAATGAGCTTTCGAAGAATTTGGTCGCTCGGTTCCAGTTTCCACACCACACAGCACCAGGTGAAGCTGAGGCGGAATGCGCTTTTCTGCAGAAAAATGGTATTGTTGATGCTGTGATGAGCCAGGATGTGGATGCAATTATGTTTGGGTCTACTCTGACCTTGCGCGATTGGTCCAAGGAAGGGACTAAAGGTAACAAGACACCAACCCACGTTAATGTCCTAGACTTGGTGAAGATCAAAGAAACGTCCGGGTTGGACCCAGCAGGCATGATCTTAGTGGCTCTTCTCAGCGGTGGTGACTATCATGATGGAGTACCAGGTTTTGGTCCAGCATTAGCTTGTTCGATTGCCAGGGCTGGCTTTGGCGACGAAATGATCGATCTTGTGCTGAACGATGACGCGGAAGGGATGCGAGAGTGGAGGGAGAGGCTTCAGTACGAACTGCGGACGAACGAGAGCGGGTATTTCTCGAAAAGACACAAGACTATTGACTTACCAGCTGATTTCCCTGATCAGACGGTCTTGCGGTACTATCTTGAGCCAGCTGTCTCGAAGAAGGAAGATCTTAGAAAGCTTGAGGCTCGATGGGTGCAATGGTGGGCAAAAGACATTGACGTCCAAGAATTGAGACAGTACACGGGCATCACGTTCGATTGGATGTACAAGGGTGGAGCGAAAAGGTTCATTCGCTGCTTTGCGCAGCCGTTACTCCAGCATCGCTTGAAGACTCGGAAGGTAGACGGTCGTGACTTCTCAAGAGAGAATATTACAGAAAGACGACAGCATTTCGTCAGTGATGGCATTCCAGAACTCAGACTCTCAGCGATACCAGGTAATGTTGTGGGTATTGATCTTGATGCCGAGGAAGAAAACCCTGAGTATGCAGACCTAGATGCCGATGATGGCGCAGAAGATATCGAAGTGGTTGAATCTACAGCGAAGGAAGTCGGTGAATCTGAGGGTATGCAACTATCAAGTCCATCGAAACGCAGAAAGCGTCCTCCATGGGATCCAAGTAACGTAGAGAAATGGTGGATACCGGAAGCTCTGCTGAAGCTCGGGTTGCCTGCTGTTGTTGAAGACTGGTATGAAGAGCAAAGGGCCATTCGTGCCGATCCTGTCAAGTTCGCAACACGAAAATGCAAGCAGCCTGCAAAGACAAGCAACAAGATTGACAAGAGCATGAAACATGGTGCTTTGAAACAGTATCTCCCGACGACCAAATCTGATAGCAGAGGCAGCACAATCGATCACGAGCAAGAAACCCAGTACGTAATTTCCAAAGGCAGTTCAGTCCTGGCCACAGATTCTGCCACCATCACCCCCTCGTCCCAAGATTCTCGACTTGAGATCTTTTTCCAACCAACAAATTCGATGGAATCTGTTCCTGAGACCGACTTAGTGGAAGAACGTAAGTTAGCATCAAGAAAGAAGGATTCGGATCGTCAGTTCGCTACGAAAACTCATCGTCGTTCTGTCGAAGATCATCCCACGGGACAACTCAGTGAGAACTCGCTGGCAACTACTCCGCCGAATGACAATGCCCTGACCACCAACGTCTCTCCTTTCGTCACGCAGAGGAAGAAGCGACAAACAAGGCGGACTCAAAATCAGGAGAAGCCTCCGCAAGAGGAAGACGATGACGAGGTGGTATTTGTTGGCGAAAGCAAGGCTCCGCCTCCCATTGCTTCTTTCTTTAGATCGACCACTGGCAGGAGCAAGCAGTCTTGCACCGTCGAGCAAGAGGTTTCGCATATGGTCGCGACCCCAGATCTATCAGAAAGGAGGCTGCTTAATAAGAAATTGGCAGCCATACCTCGCGACAGCCTTCCAGGTGCATGGAAAGAGCTGCTCGTAACCCCTTCCCAGAGCTCGAGAGTCAGTTTCATCGACCTGACAAATAGTTGACGTTCCACTAGCGCGCAATCTTATGGCCGTTTGATCTTCCAGAAGTCTTTGTTTTCAAAGAACGATTTCGTCCTTCCGATGGTAACACCCGCAGAGCCCGAACCAGCAATCCCACCGGGTTTTTCGATTGTGACCCTAGCGTTATCGAAACCACAATTCATAGTGACGAGTTGGCAGATGGCAGTTGCTAAGGCCTCGATCGTTTCGTAACTAGATGATTCAACGCGCCACGAGAAGTTAGCTTTACGTATCAAGATTGAGTGTCTGACTCACCTCTACTACGGACTGAACCATGTCTTGATAGATCAACGTTGGAGAGGGATCGATACTGACTCCTGCCAAAAGTGAAGGGCTCAAGCGATTCTCCAAGCCCCAGATGGTGATGGAAATCTGCAGTCTCTGCTTTTCGAGACGTTCGTGGGGATTCACACCAACAATGCATCGGCAGTCAATATCAGAGACGGTCATGATCTGCATGACACTTGCATTGCTGCCGTCGATGGATCCGTTCCATGTGAGCTGCAAGCCCTTGCCTGCTGCAAGTATTCCTTTTGGCAAGGTGATGTTGATAAGCCATGATCGAGTTGGAGGTAAAATAGTACGGATCGCCTGATATAGTTGATGAACAGTGTCATACTTTTGGCTGAAGAGAGTCTGCAACTGCTTATACAGCTTGCCATAGTCGATTGTGTAGGCAACGGAGTCTTCTTGAGCAGCCTGCTCCAAGCCATGAGTACTTGCAGGCATCAAGTGAACACTCAACTCGACCGGCTGAGATTTTCCTGGTCGGTGCCAGGCATCGAGTCCAACCACAGTCTCGAATCTTAGACCGTTAATGTGCACCTTGTCGGCACCCATTGATGTTGGCTCCATGATCATGGCCATTCGCACTGGTTAGCAGTGTTTTCAAATCTCTAGTTTGCGGCCTAGTCACGCAGACCACATGTTTTTACGTCCTCTTTGCAAGTTTCTTTCTGGCAGTCAGTACGGCACGCCTTTCTGCCACCATAGAGTCACTGTTCCTTCTCCACGTGCATTGTGCCCGCGGCATAAATCGAATTTTCTGGGGTTGGATCCACCTGAAATATTGACATCTGGAGTACCAATCACTGCTGCCACTGCTGCCATTCCCACTCCAATTGAGCTTGCCCTGCTGACAATATTGCCCAAATTCACCCTGCCTCACTTTTTGCCAACATCACTTGATACTACACGTCCGCATTGCCAATTAATTAGTAATTTCTACCAAGATAGACAAACACCATCTATGGGTTTCCGCAAGCAAACAACTCCCATCACTAATCCCCATACATATGTCTGCGACTTTACGGTTCCCTCTCTTATGATTTCGAGTAGACGAAACTTTGCGACAAACAGTTTCAGCTGGCTACTGGCGCTTGGTCCGTCGTAGGAGGCGGACGAAAACAAAACGGCCACCGTGAACCACTTCCGTTGAAGCGGGAAGCCCCTGACTCAAGAGACAAGAAAAGCACATCAGGCGCCCGTGCATGCGCGCAAACATACATCTGTGCGAGAAGAACGAATAAGCCATGGCAGACCACGAGAAGTCAAACCTGTCATCAGTCCAGCACGTCGAGGATGAAGACCCAGTGATGGGATCCTTGGACATTGACGAGCCTCAAATCACGCCAATGCGGTCCAACAAGAGCCCTCCCGTTACCCCAAAGAACATGGCTTCGCCCACAATCCAGCCGAAGGAGGATAGAGGCCGGTCTCCAGCGATTGCAGGCAGTGTCATCCTGTCGAATGCAGCCAAGAAGAAAAAGAAGAGGAACAAGAAGACAGGAACAATTAATGGCGCTACAGGCGTAACGCCAGTCCATGGATTTACACCTGTGGAATCCGGTGCCGAAGAGTCCGATGTCTCATGCCGACCAAGTCCCCGAATGCTATCGCCCTTACCACGCCTACCTGGATTTGTCCCATCGCGACCACAGTCACCGGGTGTGTCCAGTCTGCGAGCGCAGCTCGAGGCTCTTGACGCACGCAGTAGGTCTGTCTCACGCCAACGGGAGTCTACAACCACTAGCAGTGCTGATGGATCGAACGATGATTCTACGGAAGAGATGATCTCGTATGACATCCACCTTGATCAGGATTTCGTGAGCCATTCGATCGAAACCGAGGTCGACCACAAGGACTTTGATGCAGACCAGAGAGCTACATCTGTGCTGCGGAAAATGACTGCTGATGACTTCACGCCCATTCGCTGTCTCGGAGACGGTGCATTTGGGACGGTCTTGCTGGTCCGTCAGAAAGCTTCCGGGAGACTTTTCGCTCAGAAGACCCTCACTAAGGCAACGCTGAAAGTGCACAAACGCGTTGTGGATAGAACCATGTCAGAGCGGCAAATACTAGAACTCGTCAATCGACAGCCTTTCGTCGTTGACCTGTACTACGCCTTTCAAGATCACGAACGATTGTATTTGATCCTGCAATATGCCGAAGGTGGCGAACTCTTCCGTTACCTGGAGCTCGAGAAGTTCTTCGCAGAGGATGTCGCTGCTTTTTACATGGCGGAAATCATCCTGGCCCTTCACTTTTTACACCATACTGTCGGTGTGATTTATCGAGATCTGAAGCCCGAAAACTGCCTGCTGGATGCTGATGGCCATTTACTGCTTACAGATTTTGGTTTGAGCAAGGTTGCTATCAAGGATGCCGCTACGCCCGGCGGCAGTCGCTGCAACAGTCTCGGCGTTGGTACAATAGAATACATGGCGCCAGAGCTCATTCGAGGATCAATGGAGAGCGACTTTGGCAGTGGCTATGGAATTGCTTGCGACTATTGGAGTCTGGGCGCAATGGGCTGTGACCTGATGACCGGTCAACCACCCTTCAAAGGGGCAAATTGGACTAAGATTCAACAGAACATTATGCATCAGAAATTGAATCTGCCATATTTCTTATCGCCAGATGCGAAGGATCTGCTTACCCGCCTATTGCGCAAGGAGCCTAAGAAGCGACTCGGGGTTGGGCCTGGTGACTTCCAAATCATCAAGAAGCATCGCTTCTTCCGTAAGATTGACTGGGCGAAGCTCGAAAGAAGAGAATTGGAGCCTCCTATTAAACCGCTTATCACAGATCCTTCACTCGGAGAGAACTTCGACAAACAATTCACAGATCGAGATCTCAGCGGTTACGTCACCAAACACAATAGAAAACTCAGCACAACGGATCCTTTCGGTGGGTTCAGCTATGTCGCTTCTCACAGCTTCCTGGAAAGGTCGCTGCTAGGAGACCTCGACGAAGCTATTGACGACTAATGAGGAGAAATTGCGCCATGACTATGATTGCGCAGTCGCCGCCTCATCCTCTATCTGCTCAACCTCATCCGTGTCATCGGCTGAAGATTCTAGGATCTGATCTTGTTTGGTGGTGTCCTGAAGCTTCTGCCTCTCTTTCACTTTTTTGGGCTTTTTGGCAGACATTTTGCTGGCGTCTGCATGCTTGTTCTTCCACTGGATACACATGTCATTCAGATTTCTCGTCGATTTCACCTACTAGATGTGACATACCATTCCTCCATATCGATAATACGGATGCTCGGTCTCGTGTCCTCGAGCATCTTCCACACCTCCAGATACCGATGTCCAGCACTTACCTAACGGGGTTTGTCAGTGTTCTGTTGGGTCAGGAAAATTACCTACCTGGACACACGAAATGCCATTTTCCAGAGTTGTCTATCTGGCACCTAACCAGTACCGACCGAGGAGTTCCGCACAAGGTGCATGGCTTGTCATGGCTTATGACTTCATTTGATGATTTCGGCATTTTCTCAAGAACATAGAGTTACACGGTTGGCAAAAAGAATAGAAAAGCATTACTTACGAATGGGTTAGATGACGTCATGATATTATGGTAGACAGCAACAAAGATTTTGTCCTTGCATCTCTTCCAGCCTTACCAGCGTTACCTTGATAAAGACTCCGATTCGACATATCAAAGTCCTGGACCTTTGCGGAGCTCTTCAATGATGATGGCTGCCCTATCCTTTGCGCATGAGCCAGCAAAGACCGTCGTGGCGAGGCTTCTCGTGTTTACATTCCAACTGTCCTGCTGCATGCCCGTGCTTGATCGCCCTTGATACCTGCTTCAACACTGACAAAATCTCGAATGTCGAAGCTGTTTCCTGTCTACCACATCAAGTCCCTCTTTTTGTTCTGCTTGTTCTTGCTTTTGCTCGATAACCATGTCATTCATTCATGTACTCTGGCGGTCATGCCTTATCATTGGGATTCTCTTCAACATTCATTCACTCGCTTTCACAAGTTCGGAATATAGACTCGATGCGGAGTATTCAGGCACGAACTTCTTTGATGGATGGGACTTTTATTCGGTACCTAGCCGCACTACCAAAGGGACTGAGCGATATTAATAACCACATAGGACCGAGATCCCACCGGCGGTACCGTCACGTTTGTTAATACTGTGCTAGACAAGATTTTGAGGGGGCTGACACAAGCAGGTACTATTCGCGATCCTCGGCTCAGCTTGAGGGTTTAATCTCGACTAGCGAGGATGGTCCAGCTTACATGCGCGCCAATTCTGTTGACAAGCTACCTTTCGACAACAAGACCGGATCAGCCACTGGAGCTGGAAGACCGTCCATTCGGATTGCTACGAAACAGGCTTGGACACAGTATGCTTGTGGGATACAAATCGATAAGAGACAGATATTGACATGGGTAGTGGCTTGTTCATTGGTGATCTTGAACACATCCCAGCAGGTTAATACCCCCACTGCCCGTCAGCTGGACGTGTCACTTACAAAGCTCAGGCATCTGCGGAACGTGGCCTGCATTTTGGACCTTGGGGCCGAACTGGCCCTATACTGGTGAAATTGATATTCTGGAAGGCGTGAACTTGAATGCTGGCAACGTCATGTCATTACACACGTAAAACCCACAGGCCCTCTCATGAAACAACTGCTTATGGATATAGAAACGAGACTTGCACCATCACGGGCAACAGTGCTGACATGACCGGTACTCTGGGAAACGACAACTGTGCTTACTACCCAGACTACAATGTCGGTTGCGGTGTATCTGACTTACGTGCTACAAGCTACAGTACCTTCAATTCAGCTCAGGGAGGAGTTTATGCCATGCAATGGACCTCGGAGTACATCCGAATCTGGCAGTGGTCTCGAGACCAGGTTCCCTCTGACATTGACAGCAAAATTCCAGATCCCTCAAGTTGGGGTCTACCTACTGCTCAACTTGGTGTCGGCAACTGCACAATTGATCAGCACTTCCAGGATCATAAGATCATTTTTGATCTTACGTTCTGCGGTAGTTATGCTGGTTTGCCAAGCGTCTGGAATTCAAATGATGGTACGTCTTGTGCAGCATATACTGGGCTTGATACATGCGACAACTATGTTGCCAATAATCCTGAGGCTTTCAAAGATGCGTAAGTTCAGATGCGTTGGCTACGAACAATACTAACCACTTTCAGCTACTGGGGAGTCAACTATGTTCGAGTTTACCAACTCGTTGACTCCGATACCACTTTGACAGCTACACCATATATTGCAAGCGAACAGCCTACAACATCGACTAGCGTTGCTCCAAATGTCATTGCCACACCAAACATTGATACGGACTCGCTCTGTCCGCAGTACAACTTCAGCATAATCACAGATGGCACGTATAATTACGAAATTGCTTGCGACTGGGATGTAGCAGGTCCAGACATTGTTGGCAACCCTTACAGTAGCTTTCATGCAAACACTCTAGCAGACTGTATCAAGGGCTGTACGTACATGAATGAGAACAACGGCACAAATAGCTGTGGTGGTGTAATCCATTATGCCGCTATCAATTTCTGCGTAAGCTCCCTCCTCCCTTCGCGATCAGCTGTTAATGTTCGGACAGTACTTCAAAAAATATTTCGATGCACCAGGGACTTTCCGACCAGGATACAACGAAGTTCGTCTGATCTACTATGGCTACCCTCAAATCACAGACAACCCAGCATTACGTCTCGCAGACTCAACCGCAACTTCCGTCTTTGTTGAAACTATACCAACACCACAGACCTATAGGGGAACGAATAGCCCGACAATTACCACATCGACCACATCGTCTGACACCGCAAGCACAACCTCCAAGACGTCCACTGTCGGCATACCAGGAATGGGAAATAACTCGACCATGACAACCACGTCCGGCGTTGGGCCAGATTATTCTCAAACGGTCACTGAGGGGTACAATACTTCTAGTATCAGCATGACAGGGACGACTCCGTCTGCGATCTATCTTACCGAAACTACCGCCATCACACAAAACTTGACCACTCCGACAGCCTCAAGCGCCATCACATCGACTGCACCAGAAGTTACCAATACGGATTTCTACATCACTTTTAACGTTCCTGATACCAGCAAGAGACTGGCGAAACGAGCACTCAAGTACCTCGCGTTCGATGAGAATAACGAAAGCACTCTTGTCGATTCTGAATCCGAGGCCACAGCATTCCATCTCAATGCTGCCGGCAATCTTGTCACAAGTGGTGACACACCACAATATGTAGCCATTGATACGGATGTCAATCCACCTCAGTTCTCGCTTCAGGATACAGTGCCAGATGCCCCAGTCACCGTCAACGTTGATGGTAATGGAAGTGTCTCCTTTGCAGGTGTGGAAAGCTACTGCTTGACACAGGATGGAGATCTTGCAGTAATCACTAATGGTAACGATGCACCGCCAGACTGCAAGTCTGTCACTCCAGAGCTTGTCAATACAGCTGACAACTCGGCTACCACGACTGACACTCGCACGTCGAGCACACTGAGTAATGGTAATAATGGTGGCACAACAACATTAAGTACCACCAGCATATCCACAGCCATTACCACTGGCACCTCCTCCATCTCCCCAACTTCGACCGCTCGCCCAGTCAATGGCTTCATCTACAGTGGTTGCTTCGGAATTCCTGAAACTTTCGCCCCTATCTCCGGCATTTCCAGTCCATACACCTCCGATGCCATGACCAACGAACTTTGTACATCTCACTGCAACAGCCCTGGCGTTCCGTCCCTTTTCGCGGCAACTCACAACACCACTTGTTTCTGCGCATCCACGCTAGATCTGTACATGTTGCTGCTTGAGTATCCCGACCAAACCTGCAACATCCCTTGCCCAGGTGCAAACCGTGAAATGTGTGGCGGTGACGTCGGATTTCAGAACGAGGGTCCGACTTCCTCGTTTACGCCAGTGAGGCTGGGAAGGAGACAGGGTGCATTGCTATTGATTAGCCTGTACAACAACACGAACATAGGATCTGGACCTGGACAATCAAATACACCAACGACAAGCACAGATACTGCACCAATCACGCCAACACTCCCTATCAGTGGAGATGGCGTACCAACAAGCTTTCCAGCAGATCAAGTATCCTATAATGTAACGGGCACAAACACTGCAACAGTCATCAGCACAACCTACATAGATATCTGCGACGTTTGCCCTGGCGGCTTGACCACAAGTGCAACAACTATCACAGTTCCACACCGTGGTTGCACAGCCAGCTGTGATAACGTGCTGCAAACTGTCATGCCTGTTCCCAGTCCAAGCGTACCAATGACAACAACGGTCAAGTCGTGCGCGTGTGGCGAGCAAGGTGCACCAAGCAGCATCACAGTGACTGTGCCGCATACTAGCTCCATCGCGCAGCTCGCAGCACAAGTAATCAGCAATATGTCTCCGCCAGCTCAAGTCGCTGCTCCATCGCCGGTGGCAGCAGCCGCAGTCGCTAACCTTGCCGAAGAGTCCAATCAACGTCCACAATACGCAGCAAACACAGCAGCCGGACCAGCCACGACAGTTTCCTCAGCAGCTGCTCATCCATCTAACACACCCATTCAGCAACTGAAGTCTCCCACAAACGCACCTATCATGCCAAATAACGCACATGGGAACCTCATCGCGCCCCTCGCCACAACACAAATCGGCATAATGTCTAACCAGCCCTATGCTACCACACCACAACCCACCAGTAACAACCACATCAACACCACCGTCTCTTTTCCCCTCTCCAATCCAGCTTCAAACACTAGTATCAACCGTGATTATCACAACGCCTCCCTGCCTATCGGAATCAGCCCCTTCCACTCTCGCGGCTCAAAACTCATCAAGCTCAGACCACTCACAAGCACAGTCGCAGACATATTCCGCGTGGAAATCAGGTCCATCTTCTCGATTTACCTTGTCGCGTTCTTGGCCGGAATAGCGTTGGCATGGTGACTGATGAGGAAGGTCTGCGGGTTCGGGATACAGGATTTTGGGGTTGGGGGTGGCGATGGATGGATCGGGTATGGTGATGTTGATGTGAACAATGTTACTGACGTTGAT
Source organism: Neophaeococcomyces mojaviensis (assembly GCA_030247915.1). Taxonomy (NCBI): domain Eukaryota; kingdom Fungi; phylum Ascomycota; class Eurotiomycetes; order Chaetothyriales; genus Neophaeococcomyces; species Neophaeococcomyces mojaviensis. The sequence goes on from JAPDRQ010000068.1 coordinate 88,636, forward strand.
ATCGGTGTTGGTATAAATGGAAACAGTGGGCTTGCTGGCGGCGAAGTGGGCGGAGATCAGAGGACGGTGGCGACGAGAGGTGAGATGCAGAGGGGACTGGGGATGGTTCGTGTTGGTGGTGGTTTGTATTATGGAGTTGGTGGATTGGTTTGATCTTTTTCCGATTGCGTGGTTAAGGAAGTGCGAATGATGGGTTGGAGACTGGTCGGGGTATTCTAGATCATAAATGGACTGAAGTCATGATGAGCGTGCTCGATGGGAAAGATATAATGGATGCGGATGACGTTTCAATTCTTTATCTCTTGATGCATCTAAAATTCTTGTTCTCAATTCAGCTACGTATTGAAGTGACTGCTACCCGCCACCTCTTATGCCACCTGCCAGCACCGGCTTAGCCGGATCCCAAGGCCCAATAACAACATTTTTATATCTCTGCAAACTAATCAACCACCATGCGCAACCACCTGTGATGAATGCCGTGCTAAAACAACCAACCAGTATCCCTATCAAACTCCTCACCACAACATGCGCACACCAAGCAAAACAAAATCCACAATCGCCGTAGGTATGCGTATAACTTTGGGACAAGATAAGTCCGAGTCCGGCACTGGCCATGAGGACAAGTGCAAAGGTGAGAGACGTGTGAAGAGAGAAAGAGCGAGATCGAAGATGTCGTCGGAAGAGGGGAAACAGACCGAAGATCTGGATACTGAAGAGGGTGAGGGAAAACACTGCGGTTGTAGTTGGGAGACGAGAGGCTAGTACCGTGCTTGCCATTACTGCAGCATTGGTGGAAAGGGAGGAGGGATAGGTATTGTTTGGTGGCAATATTGTTCTTGATGCTGTTTGCGGTGTCGTCGTGTTGGCTGTGTTTGGGTGTGCGGAAGCTGGAGCTATGGTTGAGAGGTGCAGACGTGATGAGGCGGTATTTGACAAGGATGCATGGTAGGGTTTGGTGTGAAGGTTACCAATTGCTGGGCTTATAGAATCTTCGATTAAAGTCGGTGCCTGTGGAGAAATCATGGAAGGGACATACTGACTACCATAGTCGAAGAAGAATATGTTGATGATCAGGAGCCATGTCGCCAAGGCCCAGATGCTGTCACTTGAGGTTGACTTGGTAAGGGATTTGAGGATGGGACTAAGGCCTAGGAGGGCGAAGTAGATGAGGAGTGCCGATTTGAAAGTCTTTAGGCGCGCTTGGTTGCGCGGTGAGACAGTGGGTGGAAGTGTGGTGGGTGATTGTGGGACGTAGTGGTATGAAGCAATACTAGGGTGTGATTTGTTGGAGGTGACGCGAGTCAGCACGTTGGTCTGTCCGAAGGAGTCATCTATGTTGGAGAATTTGTGTTCACCAAGCGGGTCGATAGGCGAGATGGACTGAAAGGATGACTTCGAAAGTGACTGACCATGATGGCTCTGCCCTTTGAGTAGCTGGTTCTCAGCGTCCTTCGCGGCCAGATTCGAGGTTGACAAAGATAGTCCGAAGGCCTTTTTCGCACTACCATTTGCAAAGCCATTGACGTGAGCGTTGGGTACGGCTGAGCCATTGGAAGAACCTTCGCTTGACTTGTCGTCGTGATGCATCAGTAGCGGTTTCGGCACGCTTCCGTTCATACCGACCCGCCCAACTCGATCTTGGTCGTTGGTACTCGCAGTGGGTGTCTCGGCCTCGGACTCTTCCTGACACTTCCACTGATCCCACATTATCCAGCCAATCACGGTTGCAATGGTTCCGCAAACAACCACAGCCACCGGGCTCAGTCGGTCTTGGTAGATGCCAGCATAAGCGGACACGAACACCACCATGGAGCAGACATGCTGCACAATAACCATCGAGTCGGCCACAAGAGGCCAGAAGTCGTAGGGCCTGAGTTTCGGATTTCGCTGTAAATTGTCTAGGAAGGTGGCAGGGTCGGTATAATTGTCCGCATAACCTCTCTGCTTCACCCATAGTAATTTCTTCCAAATGTGCGGCTTCTGTTTCCTCCTGAGAGCACGATTTCGACGCTCCTGCTCAAGGCGGGCCGCGACAGGAGGAATAGCAGGCGGCGCACGCAGGGAGGCGACGGCCGGCCGAAGTGCTGCAGCTGCGGCCGAGGCTGCGGCCGACGAGGTCGACACGACACTGCCATCGAGAGAGGCTATCGGACGCAGTCGTGGTGGAGAGATAGCCCGGTAGGCATCTTCGGGTGCAAGTCTCGTCGGATCCGATGGCTGCTGTGCGTGTATCGCAGGCCTAATACGGTTCGGATGGGTTTCAACAGGGACTGGGGGTGGGATTGGCGAGGGTGTCGCTACAGGAGTGGCAGTCGAAGACGACGTAGGCTCGGTAGGTGAGGAGGGCGGCGCCATGGTGCGCCAATTGTCGTTACCGTAGCAACATCTCCATGCTGTATAAAGTCGGTCAAGGGTTGACCTGAGAAGCCACAACACGGACAGGGTGTCGTGGTGAGTTGGATGGTTGTGTTGCGCTGCGAAAATGATTGGTTTGTGAACAGAAGGAGGATATTCGGCGAGCGAATATGGGTGAATGCGCAACCGTAGAAAGCCAATGACGTATTATATGCGAGAGTTAGGTATGGGTATGGTACACGAATCAGAGTCAAATGAGCTTCAATAGAATTAGAATTACTCATTTTACACCATATCGTGTGCTGTACGCCTTTGCAAAGTACCCCAACCTCGCGCCCATCTATTGCCAGGTCCGTCGGCCTTATTCAAATTCGAAGACGTCGGCGTCATCTGCACATACATGACTTCATGCCTCATCAACCACTGTGGAGTTCATTCGAGCTTGGTAGAGCTTGCCTAGCCAATGCTCCAGTCTGTCTCGGCCCTCCTGTGTTGCCCAAACCTCTTCAGCCGGCACCTTTGGCACAATCTCCCAGCCAAGCAAGTTATCAGTAATCTTGGTTAGATCTTCCTGCTTCTTCTCCCATTCCTGGTCTTGCTTGACGTGCCGTCCGCTAGTGATGACCACAAGCGGTACATTTGGCTGCTGGATGTTTTTGGCAGAAACGACCTCGCTTCTCGTAAGAGAATCGGCCACCAAGTTCTCTTGCAGCTTATTCTTGATGAACTTGCCCCCTTGATACGAGGACTTTCCAAACACGCGGTCTTCTTTCGTGCGGCCCTTGAAGAGAGCTCCGGCAAGTCGGTCGAAGCCGAGTGGGGAGATAATACCTCGGCCCCAGAGGACAAAACCTCGACCAGGACTGGCTACGCGGTGGAGGAAGTCTTCGTGAAGCGCATCGATCAACATGATACCTGTCGCAAGATTAGCAATGGGTGGGAAGGAAGCCAAGCCGATGTTACTTACCAACGATGTTCCTCACATTTCTGGCCGAAAAAATTCGGGTGTAGATTCCGCCAATGCCTGCTCCAACGAGAATGAAAGGGCCTTCTTCTCCTTTGACAGCAAGCGCTTCAGTAAATGCGTTTGCTGACATTCCAGCTGAGTGTGGAGATGGCGCGTTCTCTGACCAAGCAATACCCGGTCGATCCCACCAGCAATACCTGTCAATGGTTCCATTCTGATGTGCATTGTAAACCCAATCTTCCATGCCATTCAAGACAGGCATATAGCCACCTTCGAGCAATACCGTGGGCTTGGGAGATCCATCATCGTAGAACGTCTGGTTGCCTTCACATGCTACATGAACACTGTACTGGTCGCCATCCACCAAGAACTTCTCGCCAGGTGCCTGCAGAGTAGCATCTCGAGATCGAAGGACTAGTACAGCTGTCATCAGAACGACAATGATGACATAGATGACCATGATGATGGTAGCAATCAGTATTGCTAGCCACTCCTTCACAGTTCGTCTGGTCTCGGAGCGGCCAGTCAAGCGTTCCTCCTCCTCTGCTTTGCCCCATTTGACAGTGCGGTTCGCAATAACGTTGTAGAAGGCGATTAGTGCAGCCCAGACGACTGAAGCAATGCCAACCCATCCTTCTTCAATCCGGATTTGAGGAACGGCAAGGATGATAATCATGTCGATCAGCAGTAATACCGAGATCGACATGCTGAGGATGCTCATGGCTGATGATGGCACAGCAAAGAAGATCAACGCCACCAGGATGTTGCCGATGGTGAGGGTCGTGTAGGAGAAATCAAAGAAGCCGGATCCTCTCGAGTTGAATCTCGGCGGGCTGACGAATATCGAGACGAGGAGCAACACCCACCACAAGAATGTGATTACGAGAAAGACGACCTCGAACCATCTCAATGCTCGCACGCTCCATAGGTTGTATGGAGACACTGCTGGATCGTCTGGGCTCAGGTATCCTGGTACTCTTTCCTGCTGAAGCAGCCTTGTTCGTTCGTTCGTCTCTCCCGATTGTCTTGTATTGGATTCTCTTGATTCTCGTGATTCTCGTGCCTCTCTGCTCTCCGATGACGAGGTAGGTCTATTGCCATCATCATCCTCGTCTTCGGTGCTGTTTTTCTTGTTGCCCCAGAGTGAGACCATCGTGTCTGATTTAGCCACAAGTACCTGCCCGTTCTTCGTGCGTTCTGGTGTCTGCTAGTATGAGTCGACAACAATCCACCGAAGTAGGCAGACGAATTCAAGGACACCACGATGAACTTCAGAAGGCAGAAAAATAGCTGCTGTGCAATCCTAGGCTCGATAGGTCTAGACAAAATTCGATGACCAAGGTCGAGTAGTCGCAGCTATGCGTGGTGTGTGTGGCCAAAACTGTGATTGACTGGGGGAAGAAGAGGAGCGTGGGAGCTTCACAGAGAGCCACCAACTGATGACGTCTTCATCAAGCTACCCAGCGGTTAAGCTACGTATTGGCTGGCCAAGACCACACCATGCCGCAAGAAAGCTGATAGATGTCATACTAGTGGCCACAGATCTTTCCCATCCAGATGTCTTCTGGCCGCTCATTTCCTAATGCTCGCGCGGAAATCAACCACAATATGACCAAAATGGATGGCATTCGAGACCCTAAAATTTGAGCGAGAACCTTGAAGAGGGCAGTGATATTACCTAACTACTACTCTACTCCGTACTATGCCGGCAAAATACTTACGATGTGTCGGTAGCCCTTGTCGCCGAACGTGTCAACTAATTTTCACATGCAGGTTTTTCTTTACATATGTAGTCATTGTACTTCTGGAACGCTGATGACAGGGTATACGGTGTCGTGATCTACAAGCAGTGCCCTGTATGAAAGATTGCCGGGGGCTTTCGATAGGCGTCGAACCATGCACCTTGGGGCTGGCGATGTTCGCAGGCTAGCCTGTCTTGGCTCCCCCAGTTTGGACTGGCCTTGCCTCCATGATATTCCAGCTTTTTGCCAACACATCAATCCCATTGGCTTCTTTGCTCCAAAGTTCGTGACACCTTCCCCCAGCACCCGCGTGATCACTAGGGAAGACAACATGAGTGCATTGCAAAAATCATTTGCCAGGGCTCACCTGCAGAACCTTCCACCACCACCACTACCACCACCTGTGCCAGTCTTTGATGAACGAGAGGAGGAAGATGAGCAAGATCATCCGTCACTTTCGGCCAGTGACTCTTCTTCATCTGCTTCATCAACAGGGACTATAATCCCCTCACCTACTCGAAATCTTTTTGAGAGACCAAGGGTGTCAAAATCGCAATACGATTCACTTCCTTGGCAGGACTTCTTCGACAGAGAAATATACCTTGATAATGGTGCCACCCGCCATCATGCCTACTTCTCCGCCCCAGCCTCTTTGGACGCGCCATTATTCTGCTTCCATCATGGAGCCGGTGCTTCAGGGCTATCATTTGCTTCACTGACCGCAGCGTTGAGGAGTGCAGTACCTGAAGCAGGATATCTATCTCCAGACTGTCGAGGTCATGGAGAAACACAAACGCCTGAAAATCAAACGCTTGACCTAAGCTTAGCTACATTGGCAACAGACCTGGCATTCGTCATAAACGCTACCCATGTACAGATGGGATGGCAGAGACTTCCACCCATAATACTGCTAGGGCATTCTCTAGGAGGTGCCGTGGTGACAGAAGTCGCATATAGGAAATTGCTCGGAAATGCTATACTCGGCTACGGTGTATTTGATGTGGTCGAAGGTTCTGCTATGGATGCATTGCAGAGTATGGAGTCATATCTGTCTTCACGACCCAGATCTTTTCAATCCGTCGCTAGTGGAATTGAATGGCACGTTCGATCTCGAACGATTCGAAACACAACCTCCGCTCGAGTCTCAGTGCCTCCCTTGCTCGTTCAGAACCAACTTGAAGACTCGCCTGCTACCTGGCTATGGCGGACAGACCTCAGCGCTACGAAACCTTTCTGGGAGAACTGGTTTACTGGCTTGTCCTCAAAATTCTTGTCTGTGCCAGGCGCGGGCAAGTTGTTGCTACTTGCAGGGACTGATCGTCTGGACAAGGAACTTATGATAGGTCAGATGCAAGGGAAGTATCAGCTGCAAGTCTTTCCTGATGCTGGTCATTTTGTGCATGAAGATCAACCTGAAAAAACAGCTATGATCGTTGCAGACTTCTGGAGAAGAAACGACCGGAGTACCTTGGTCCTGCCACCAAAAGTTGATGATCTGATCAAACAAGGCAAGCTCAAACCTGCAAACCAGAAGAAGTGAAGCCGTGTGAGCCGCTGTGCCATCCCGACGAGACTTAAGAGCTACCCTTGCAAAGAGGCGCCATCCTCGATTTTGGTATCACGCGATGCTTGACTTGTCTGAAAGCATAAGATGGCCCTGATATGGCAAAAGAAACGTGTAAATAACGTTGTGCATGCCCGCCAAAGTAAGTTTCGTTCGTCCTGCAGCATAGATTATGGAAATGCTCCGAATGCGCAGGCTAAATCCGTAAAATAGATATGACGTATCAGCATACACCATTTCATCCAGTTTCAAAATAGTTCAGTTTCGATAACGTTCAACAGCGGTTTTCAATGAGTTCACAGATTGGTGCTAAGGTTCGATTTTAGAACTGACCAAGCATTACAATTTCGCTTGTTTTACTCGCCATCGAAGAGGCTTTTCTCAACCGGAAGCTGTCGACTAACGAAATCTCCAACGATGGGCAAGTACGATCACTTGCTTTTGGCCGACAGAAGTCCTTTAAAAGTACCCTATAAGGGCAATACTTTGCTCAATGACAGGTTTCTCAACAAGGGCACAGCATTTACGCATAAGGAGAGACATGAGCTGGAACTTCATGGCTTGCTACCCACCAATCCTCAGACTCTTGAGGAGCAGGTAAGGCGTGCTTATGAGCAATACTCGTCATTCGAGACCGACCTTGAGAAGAACACCTTCATGACCTCTATGTCTGAGCAGAACAATGTGCTCTACTACAAACTCATTCAGGAACATCTGAAAGAGATGTCGAGCATCATCTACACCCCCACCGAAGGAGATGCCATTGAGAACTACTCGCGAATCTTTCGAAGGCCAAATGGTTGCTTCCTGCCAATTAGCCATCCTCACGAAGTGGAAGATCGTTTGAGCAGATTCCACAATCCGGACACGGAAGGCGGTGGTGTTGACTACATTGTTGTCAGTGATGGAGAACAAATCCTTGGTATTGGTGACCAAGGTATTGGTGGCATACTTATCAGTGTTGCCAAACTTGCGCTCACTACTGTTTGTGCTGGTGTGCATCCGAGCCGAACTCTCGGCGTGGTGCTTGATACAGGCACCAACAACAAAAAACTGCTCGAGGACGATCTATACTTAGGTCTAAAGCAGGAGCGAGTACGAGGTGATGACTATGACAAATTTGTTGATCACTTCATTCAGAGTGCGAAGAGGTTGTTTCCTAAGGCCTACATTCACTTCGAAGACTTCGGCGTGCATAACGCACGAAGATTGCTGGACCGGTACCGAAAGCAGTATGCTGTCTTCAACGATGATGTGCAAGGTACTGGCTGCGTTACTCTCTCCTCAATCATGGCAGCTGCGAAACTGAGTAATGTCAAGCTTGGAGACATGCGGATAATTTCTTTTGGTGCTGGGAGCGCCGGAACTGGTAAGTAAGCATTGTCAGGCATCAGACTTGCGACTAACATCATCCAGGAATTGCGGAACAAGTTGCGGCAGGCATTGCCAGTGACAAGGGCATCTCAAAAGATGAAGCGATGAAACAGATATACCTAGTAGACAAGCAAGGGCTCCTCCTCGACAATGACGACTCACTTTCAGTCGCACAAAAACCTTTCGCTCACGAAGCCTCCAATTTCTCTGATGGAGACTTCGATAAGAAGGATCTGAAATCACTGATAAAGCTAATAAAGCCTCATGTCCTGATCGGAACATCCACTAAACCCGGCACATTCACTGAAGAAGCAATCCGCGAAATGGCAAAACACGTCGATCAGCCCATCATATTCCCGCTTAGCAATCCGACACGTCTCCATGAAGCGCAACCTAAGGATCTGCTAGAATGGACAGATGGCAAAGCTCTCGTTGCAACAGGCTCGCCATTCCCACCTGTCAAGCGCGGTGACAAGACTTATGAGGTGGCAGAATGCAACAACAGCGTCTGCTTCCCTGGTATTGGTCTTGGCTGTGTTCTTGGACGCGTGAAGTTGCTGAGCGATGAGATGCTCGTTGCGGCAGTGAGTGCACTAGCGGGTGAAGCGCCCGCACTGAAAGAAAATGATCCCACGAAGGGGCTATGTCCGGACTTCGAGCATGTAAGGGAAGTTAGTGTAAAGATTGCAAAGAGTATTCTAAAGCAGGCCTCAAAGGAAGATCTTTTACAAGTGAAGGACATACCACTTGACGATGACAAAGAATTGGAAGAGTGGGTCAAAGCGCAGATGTGGGATGCCGAGTATAGAGAGCTAGTATTCGACGAGCGGAAAAAGATATGAAGTGTAAAGGCATTGACTTGCGCCGCATTGCATTGACCTAATAATCAAGAACCTCCATACCACTAGTCCATCTTGTACTATAATTACACTGCTCCAGCAAAAAACACCAGGCATCTCAAGATAGGTAGATAAGGTAGATAGGAGCCTGACAGCCTCGATGCCCAAGCAAGAAGGCCTGGGGTGTCCAGGCAAGCCTGCAGAAGCCGGGACTCGGAATTTACCGAGTAACTTCCGTAAACGGCAACCCCATCTGCCTTCCATGGTAGTTAACGATAACAAGCAGATTCAACCGTCGCACATTTTCTCCCTCGACTTTTTCTGCTTTCTCAAGAATCGGCAATCTAGCAATAGTAACAAGCGTCCTTGCCAAATCCTGAAAACAAACTTTTTGTCAAGCATATGCTCGCGTATTCGCAGACTTTATTACGAGCAAGGCATTTGGGGAGTGGGGCGGGATGCAACGGTACGACAGAAAGAGGAAAAGAAACGAAGAAGCATGGCTTGCCTTTACTGGAAGAGGAAATGCAATAGCAGCCATCTTCGTGCTTTGGAGTTCGTCGCTAGTTGCCTTGTAGGGTAGGCAAAGACATCCTTTGCGGTTAGGTAGGTCGCTAGTGGGAGGGGAAACAACGTGGGACATGTTTCGGGAAAAGTGTGACGAACCTCGGCAAGTAGTTTCGGGAAATTTGTTTCACGTTGTGACAAGAACAGATCCAAGATGGACGAAAAGTGGTTTTGGGGAGTTGGAGTTCGCTGACGGTTTCCGGAATCGGAATGTGCAGGTTGTCGATTGGGGAATCTGGGTGAGATGAAATTTGTTGTCTGTTGGTCACTGCTGTGAAATGTATGCTCATTGTTGTGACTGAAAGTGGTCTTGGGGGTTGGAATTCGTCAAGACTTCCCAAAAGTGTATAGAGAGAGTACTAGTTTTGGAAATATAAGCGAAGGGTGTCCCGCAAGGTTTCCTGTTGGTTGATTTGAGGACCACGGTGAAAGTGATGTTGGGAGTTGGAGTTCGTAGATAGTTTCTGAAAACGGACTCTTTAACTACCACGTTGAGGAACTTGGTCGAAGGAGGACTTTTGTGCTGTTGCAGGCTCAACGATGCTGAAAAGTGGTCCACGTGAGTTAGAGTTCGCAGCAAATAGCCTAAAAAGGTAATCTATGTAGCTTTTTCCGGATTCTGGTGGATGATTAGTCATTCCATGCCTGCTATTTCCGGTTTAGAGTAGACTAAGCTCTAAAGACAGGCGTGAATTGGATTACTCTGTGTTCAGGTGAAGACAATTCAAAGGATAAATCTTCGAAGTCTAGAACTTTATTATATATCATCATCAGACTCTTCATGGAAAGAGTCACAAAAGCTATCGCTCTATTCTTGCTGCTAAATGATTAAGAGCTAGTAACTGCGTATTCAAGAATTAGGCACGTTTGCACTAGAAGTAAAAAAATGGGCCTTCGGTTGAGGCTACAGAGATAGGAAGAACTGGCTTCGTGTTTACATAACACCCAAACTGTTAGGAGAAAGAGGGGACAAACACCAAGCAACCCTAAACCAGAAAGGCTCGCTCTGTTTAAGGCATCCAACAAAAGCGGTGTGTGGCAAGTTCATGATCGTATTACATGACCACTCCTGTAACCAAAAGACAAGTGCTTGCTGCTTGTCCAGCGAATTAAGAGCTTTTTAGTTTCGGGGCTGCGCGACCAAGGGCCCTGATGTCATCTGAAGCAGTTCACATTTCTGTTCTAATATCACAGTACGCTTGTTTGTGATGTAATGCAAAAGTCTATCTCTGGAAGACGACTTGCAAGCTTACATCCTTATCAGATGCTCACACTCAGTGGCCTTATGCTGTACCACTTTGTCGAGTTCGCAATCATCTGCCGCAGTATTCGCGCCCTCTAGAAGCCTGTACCATACCCCATTCGACATCATCTAACGAAATCGTGCCCGATTCTATCATCACCAACAGCATACCGGTTTCCTTTGAGAGCTACCATGGACACGCCGCAAGATCTAGAACTTAGGCACCGGACCAGCACGCAGGACCAGCAGCAAGGTGTACACGAAGGAATGGCAGTTGGACGCTCCTTACTTCCGACAGACCGCGGAGCGAGCGCATGGTTGGTTCTGTTGGGAGCATTTGTGCTCGAGGGGCTTATGTGGGGCTTCGTGTACTCCTATGGAATTTTCCAGGAGTTTTACAGCAGGTCGCCAGAGTTCCACAGCTCACTTGCGCGTTTGCCTCTGGTCGGCACGATATCGTCTGGATTGATGTTTCTCTCCTCACCAGTACTCCTTCCACTCCTTCGTCAGTGGCCCAATCGCAGAAAGCAGTGCATAGCATTTGGTGGTCTTCTGACTTGTGTCGCTCTAATCAGCGCAAGTTTCGCTGGAGCTGTCACCGATCTCATAATCACGCAAGGCGTACTGTTTGGATTGGGAGGCAGTATGGTTTATTATCCTACCTTTCTGTTTCTTGATGAATGGTTTGTTCGGCGGAAAGCTTTGGCATACGGAGTTTGCTGGGGAGCATCTGGCTTTTCGGGTCTGGTTTTCCCATATATCATCTCTTGGCTGCTCGAAACCTACGGATTCCGGACAACTTTACGAGTCTGGTCAATCGTCAATCTGGTATTTATTGCGGTGGCTCTCCTTGTTCTGAAGCCGCGACTACCTGCCGCACTGAACGTTCGTCGCAATAGACCTCGTCTGAGTTTCACTTTGAAACCTCTGTTCTTGGCCTTCTGTCTTGCAAATATTGTTTACGGCCTTGGCGCTTACTTGCCAGGATTATATTTGCCTTCTTACGCGCGGTCCATAGGCTTCAGCGAAAATGTGGCGACCACCTCTGTGTCTTTGCTCAATGTTGGGACACTTCTCGGCAGTGTTGCAGGTGGCATCCTTAACGATCGATGGTCTCCGAAGGGCATTATTATTGCGTCAGCACTTGCATCTATGAATGGTGCTGCCCTACTGTGGGGCTTCTCAGCATCTCCGACAGTGATCCTTTTATTCGGTCTCACACATGGCTTCTGCACGGGCTGTACGACGGCGTGCTGGCCCGGTGTGATTGGAGAGATTGTTGAGAGAGACACCACTCTCACTGCAGAGCCATCTCTGATCTTCGCACTATTCGTCGCGGGACGTGGTATCGGGAATGTTGCTTCAGGGCCATTGTCTCAGTCTTTGTTGCACTTACCAATACTGAGCAGGGCGTTAAGTTATGGCTACGGAAGTAAGTACGGTTCAATGATCCTGTTCTCTGCTAGTACAATGGGAGGTGGGGGTCTAGGAGCAGTATTCGACAAAATGGGCTTGATATAGCAAGCGACAGTGCTTAGTGAACTGCATAAGGAAGCATTGCAGCCTGTTACGATTTTCGTGGTGATGGCCATTTTAACATATCAGACATTCCAGTCTACAGAACCCAGCGCAATACCACGGGTATTGCAGAGGCTGTTCAACATGGCATTGTCCAGCTCGACAGATTCTTGAAATGTGAAATGCAGTTCATTGGTGGGCGGCTGCTGCTTGAGCTAGTGCATGAGTGGGTTAGCTCGACATGACAGTGGATTCGTTTCAAGCAGCTCAATTACTGTGTCTCTACCAAAACAAACCCGGTTTGTCCGTTTCCTGTATACAATTTTCAGTTGACACGAATTGACTGCGAGTGAAGTAGGAGATTAAAGAGGGCAACTTCCGAATGACGCTGGTAACAAGAATAGGTGGTGTGACAAGTTACATGTTAATTCCGTCACTACGCCATATGAAGAACAGTCGAGCTGAGAAAGGCACTAGAACAGTCTAAACTCAGTACTTTGTTTGCAAACATAGTTGGCCATGGTCATATTTGATAATCGGTTCTCTATCTCTATTCATTTCACATATCACATCACTTCGATAGACATTCCAAGAGGTTTAAAACGATCTTCTCAGGCTGTTACATCGAGAATGATTTGTTGATATACCATCACTGACAATTCTTGTATGTTAGTCGTCCGCTTCTCTGGAGAAAAACCTACCATGCAATAGCACATGAATTGACTTGATCCATATTCAATGCACGCGCAAATTCCCTTCCCTTACCATTTCGCCTGCTGGTCATGCAAACCTGCTCATTCAGCCCTGTCTTATATTTGGCGTATAAAATAATTCGCAAATCGACATCTGCACGCTTCATGTATTTCTCAAACTCGAGCCCAACGATGTAAATGCAAGTGGGGTGTCTTGTGCTTTAAGTAGAATCTGTATACTAGTGAAAGAATATTACCTCCTTTGCATCGAAGACTTAGATGGATGGGAACATGCGCTGAGGAGTGGCTAGATGGATGTGATGTTTACGGGTATAAAGACCTGTCAGCCAAACTCCTGGGGCAACCCCTTATCTCCTGAGTTTGTGAACTTTTGGTCGTGAGATGTGGGGCAAACGGATGTTCTTACACGCTCTGGTCAATGTCATGCCACTGAAGGGAGTCCTGCGTATGACACACGGAACAGCCATGGCACTAACACCTCTGACAGCTTCCACGCTCTCTTCACCATTGTCTTCACATAGTCCTTCCAGATTCATTCCCTTCTTCGAATCATCATCGAGAGTATCAGCCTACTGAGGTCAACATTAGTTTTTCAGACCTGCCAAGGGTTCTGCACGAGTTATGCGCGGCACGATTATGACATGTCCTTGCCGCAATAATGGCATAAAACTCGTGAGAAATATAATGATACTGCTTCGAGCAAGACATGCACCACATGCGCCCAAGCACTGCGTTAGATGCAGAGATCATTCCTAGTCCTATCCATGCCAAATAGTGCGACAAGAATTTGAAACCATAAATTCAAGCGAGCAAATTGTGCAAGGTAATGATCACAATGGGAGTACCTGATTCCGTTCCGTTCCCGGAGTACCCGAGTCTTCATTTTAGCCGCTGGCACGTGGTTTAAGCGTAATTGTCTGTTAAAGCTTCTTTGCTACCCCATTTGACCTTAGGCCAGACCCTACCTGGCACTAGCTAACGTAGCTGCCGTTTGCGAAATGTTGATTCGATCGGTTAAGTCTCATTGAAGGTTGTCGCCGGGTCAGGGTCTGGCGAGGTAATAATGAGATGCAATTTAGCTTAAAAAGGGTAACGGATATACTTCTCGGCAAGCTTAGCGTTTCTTGTTTCCTCCACCTTGTGTCTCATCTTATTGGGAGATAATGGTGCAGCCAGTTTTTATTACCACTCTTCGATGCGCAGTCTTCAGGCTTACCTTTGTAGACTTGTGAGTCTCTTGAGCAGTCTTTCCATTGGTGTTTCTTGGACACCATGGCTGTAGCTCACCATCTCTTAGATTGGTGGATAAAGTAGCGGAACTTATCCATGTGGATTCTGCCAAGGTTTGCCAAGACTGACAGAAGTGCATTTCAGGTCCGATGTCAACCAGAACGGGCAGGGGTCTGGTTGCGGCTGAACTTGGCACTCTAGATTGATGGCTTACCTTGGCATGTATGTTGGCGGTAGGCACAGAGGTAAGTGCTAGGTTCGATGTGTTTTTGCTACCGCTTGTGCCATCAATGGCGCAGCTGAAAGATCCGCCGACTGCAAAGCTGTTGACGGCCGGCAAGGGACGAGAGTAATGCCCAAATCGAATCATATATCTGGCAGTCATTCCCTTCGTTCTTTGCAATGTCCCAGGCTTCGTTCTATGCTTCACATTCTCAGTCTTTCCTTTCAATCAGTTGCCGACCTGGTTCTCCTAAGCCCTCAGTGGCTTAAGTCACTCCTTCGAATCAAGCTGCAATGTTGATCACTAATATTTTTCTTCTCTCCCTCCTAGGGCTTTCATCCACTAGCTCACTTGAGCTGCGGAAGGAAGACCAATGCCAGCTGGTCGCGGTTACGTCCACTGGTGCAGCCTTTTGGGTTCCGACTCCAGACGCCAAAGTTTCAAGCACATCTGGAAAACCTGGCAATGGACAACCGAGCAGTGGACACCAGTATATCTCTTCCAATGAAGTCTTGGGTGTTCCCCCAAAGGGACGTCCAGCAGCTACATTGATGCATTCGAGCTCAGATCAAGGGTATCCTAGTCGACCAAACAATCATCCTAACTCAGCCAACCCTAGTAAAGGCATCAGTTCCTACGGCTCTCATCCTCAAAGTACGACGAAGTGGAATGCAAACTCAAATGCACAGAATACTGGCACTAGCAAGCATGGATGGGAGGATTGGATACTTGCTGGCACACCTTTCCCTCGGCCATCTTTCATCAACACAAAGGGCTCTCACGGTAGCAAGTCTTCGAACCGCACAACCACTTCATCACGCACGAGGAGTACAT
Organism: Neophaeococcomyces mojaviensis; assembly: GCA_030247915.1. Taxonomy (NCBI): domain Eukaryota; kingdom Fungi; phylum Ascomycota; class Eurotiomycetes; order Chaetothyriales; genus Neophaeococcomyces; species Neophaeococcomyces mojaviensis. Next base: position 103,805 of record JAPDRQ010000068.1, read on the forward strand.
CGAGTCTAACTAGGGTGGCCAATTCCACAACAACCCTTTCATCTTATTATACATCTGGGCAATCCACTTCCACAACTACTTCGCATTATGGTTATACAACCACAACAGAAGGCACAGTTGATGCGGCCACAACGAGCACATCCTCAAACTCTTTGATTCTTGATGTGACAACGTCCACAACATCTGACAATGCACACACTACAAGTGCTGTAGGATTGAGTACCACCACAAGTTCGCATGAGAGCACATCACCGCAAACGACCTCTTCCACAACAGTCGCTTATGGTAATAGCTCTACAACATCTACAGAGGCAACAACTACTTCGTTGGACATGACAACAACCACTTCATCAGATATGACATCCTCTACAACAGAGACAGCTACTGTGACTACTAGCTCGATTTTCAGCACGACAACAAGCCTTGGTTTCTTGAACCAGACAACCACCATCTTCTCTAATTACAGCACCACTACAGCTAGCTCTATTACTACCACAACATCAAAGTCAGCATACAGCCCAGGCGCAGAATTCGTGCTTGAAGGCCCAATTGACCTCGGATCTGTTCCTCCCACAATCTTAGACGCGGTTTCACCACCGGATATTGACATGGGTAGCCTTGACAGAATCGATGCGCTGGAGAAGTCCAATCTATGGTTTAACGGCCCAGAAGCTGGCGGTGACGAAGAGAACGGCGGTGTGACTGTGCGTGTGTCTATTGAATACAAATATCCGTCTGTCATTCTGGACCACTCAATTTATATCAAGGACATTGACTGCAGCTCCAACAGCATATCTGGCAGGTTTAACCAGCCTTTGGCTTATGGTCGGGCAAAAACAGCTTGGGAAGAGTATCCACTCATTTTCATCACAACAACTCCTTCATGCTTGGAAGAAGGAGAAGCATCCTTCTTTCTTATTTCCTCTTCGGCCGCCTTTACAGATGAAGACCAGTCATTCATCATATCTGGCACTGTGGCAGAACTTGCTGACATTTTCGAGCATATGGCCATTGACTTCGGCAAAATCACTTATGAGGCGCCTGATCCAGCTTCAAACCCTGGCAGCGATGACCCAGAGGTGAACACTTGTGGAGCACCTAGCTCATCAGTAATTGATGGTCTGCCTGCAGTCGCATGTGGTAGTGGCTTCGACAAAGCACTAAACGACAAACTCGGTTACTATTCTGACGACGGTGATGACCAATATGTGTTTTCAACTGCAAGCCCAACTTCCGCATTGGAGCGCAGGGATGATGCATTCGATTACATTCTCGATAGATCTGTGGTACAGAAGAGAGGCTGCTGGATATTCTGTGCAATTGTAAACGTGGTCAAAACAGTTGTAAAGGCGGTAGTGGCCATTGTCACCACCGTTGTTAAGGCTGTTGTTGCTGTCGTTAAGGAAGTCGTCAAACGAGCAGAAGAGGTTTTCCTTCCTATCATCAAGAAGGTGGTCGACATAGGCATTTCCATCGTTAAACAAGCCGTGAAAATTGTTGTTTTCATCGCTACGGGAAAGTACGATCAGTCGTTGTCACTTGGCTTGAACATGGTTCCGCCCAGTACAATGTTGGAGGATTCACCTTGGGGTGACGCGCTCAAATTTTACAGTTGGTCACCAGATGCTGGAGGTGAAGCTTGGGAAGCGTCTGCTTACGCTCTTGATCAGATCCAAGGAACTCTGATGGGGCTGGAGGCTGAGCCGGAGCCTGGTGTTGAATTCTACTGCGTTAATTGTGGTGTCTCCGGCAAAATGACTGCTGTCGGATCCATTGAAGCTACACCCCTTTCTGGCGTCAAAAGTGCTCAAATTGGTGTCCATGGCAATCTTTACGCTGGTTTATACCTCGGAGTCAATGCCTTCGCCAAGTACGAAACGAAATACGAGAAAGAGCTCTTTAGTAAAGGACTCCCAGGCTGGTCAATCCCCGGAATTGTCAACCTTGGACCAATGCTTACACTCGGCATAGAAGCTGGAATAACCATCGAGGCGGAAGGGCAGCTGTTGACGGGCGCTTCACTCAACTGGCCTTCATTCGAGGCCACGTTGGACTTCATTGATGATTCGAAGAGCTCTTCATCTGGATGGACACCCAACATTGATCATAAATTCCAGGCGGCTGGTAAGCTCAGTGCTGAAGCATCCCTGGGTCTGCCCGTTTCGGTGGAATTCGGCATTGATTTACTTAACAAAAAGTTCAAGAGAACCGTCGCACTAACTGATACACCCGCATTAGCAGCTGAGGCGGAGTTGTCCATATCTTATGATGCTGAAGAAGGTACCACTATTGGGGATGAAGAAGGTGAATGTCCTGGTATTGCGTGGAGCATTAGCCTGAAGAATGAAGTCGCTCTCGAGTTCAAGGACGAAAAAGACGAAGGCCCAACCTTCCCGCTGTTCGAATGGACGTCGCCACCTCTAGCTGAGGTCTGCATTGAGCTAGGTGAGGGTGGCGGCTCTGGTGGTGACGAAGGCTCTGAAGAAGGAGATAACGGTGACGGAGGTGAAGGTGGTGATGACAGCGGAGACGATGGAAACGGTGGAAACGGCGATGGAGATATTCCCACTTTGCCTGGAGGCGACGATGGTGGCGACCCTGATGAGCTTTCGTGCTCGAGCTGGAACAACATGCAATACACCGACACTAGTTTCAACAGCTGGAACATCCGTTGCAACTCTCCCCAGCTCCTGGTTGGCGACCAAGGCATCAATAGAGCAACTCAGCCGGATTCTATGGCTACTTGTGTGAACTCGTGCTCAAACCATCCGGACATGGAAGTATGTATCGGAGTACTTTGGGACTCTGACTCCAAAACCTGCTACTGGGTCGCTACCAAAGCAAATTCATACACCACAGCTGCCCCGTCAGGAGCAAACGTCCACCTCGCGGAGCCGATCACTCCCTATGTGATCCACGCCGTCATGTTCGCCGACTTCGATATCACCAACGAAGCCCGAGTCTGGTTCAATAAAGGCCACAAGCTCTACGTCAACACCAATGGCTTCGCCGCCACGTTCGGCGATCCTCAGCCAGGCGTCCAGAAGAGCTTCTCCATGCTCTACCAGTACGGCCCTGAGATGCGAGTCATGACAGGTCTAGAAGGCACCAACATCAACATCATCCCGGGCCCGATCCGACGTCCAGACCTGGAACGCATCAGCCCGGATCCCATCGCCCTCCAAGGCTCCGACCCCGAAACTGCCTCTTACGTCCGCATCTACGACGTCGCTTGGGGATCAACCCTCGTGCCAAGCAACCTCCTCCCAGCCACGTTCCACAAGATCTACCATCGTATCCACTACGACGGCTCCGTACAATTCACCAACGATCTCTTCGGAATGGACACGCGCGTCAACGTCTTAAAAACCGGCGCCATCTTCGTTGAAAAGCTATCAACAAATCCAGGCGTGATAGTCCCCGTCCACGTGTGGGAGAACCAGGCGGTCTCCTCCAGCAGCTTTGGTCGACCATACAAGAAGCGCAGCGCCGACAGCAGCAACAACATCCTATCCGCACGCCAGGAGGAAGACAACGACGAAGACTTCACCACCTTCTCCGTCTCCGACCGCACGGGCTCGATCGCGCTACAAATCGGCACCGACGGCAACCTATTCATCTCGAACCTCGACTCGGACGTCGACATCTCCGATCTCGTGTCGGGCGCCGACTTTGTCGGCATCAAGTCTCCTCACACGCTGCTCGTAGGCGACAGCAGCGAGAACCTGCTCCACTACTTCCCCGACGAGCTGGCCGCGACCGGCGCCTCCAGACTGAGACTGGCGCCATGGGACAAACTGCCCAAGACGTCGCGACTGGTGAACCTGCTCGAGGTGCGCGACGAAGCTAACCCCACCGACGCACTGTTGGTGGCTGCCGACTCGCTGGGCCAGTACGCCTTCCTGTGGTTCTGCGGCATTGAAAACGGGCTGAACAAGGTGTTCCTGGTCAAAGATGCGCTGGCGGCTGACGGGATACTGGAACGAGAAGATATGAAGTTTATTGTTAGTGGTGGCCAGGCTACGGACTGTGGACCTGTCGCGCTGTTGGCATATGCTTCGAGAGAGAGGCTCGCGTAGTACGCTGCTGCTGGCGTGATTCACCTTCTCAAGCGATACCTACCATGACTAATTGGTTTTTTTAAGCGTGTGCAATAGAATTTCATGGCTGCAGAAGCAACGGGTAATCTAATAAAGTAGAACACGAATTAAGCTCATACCTGGGCATCTGAATAGCTGAGTAGTTGTTCCGTTGCCTGCCGTTTTCTGGTTTCAGGTCTCTTGCGGAGTCCCATGTTTATGGTATATCGCTTTCTTCTCCTGGATCGTATCACATCTGATAGACTTGGCTCATAGTTTGCCAAGCTTTCTCATAAAGGGGGAACTGATGTCTACGGCCGAGCTCTCGGCTTAAGTCGACTTGTAGATCTAGTGCTCTAAAGCTCCGAGTCACAACTTATAAATTCCATCCACATCTACCCTTCCGCTTGCTGGTTACTCCGCAGTCTGCTGTTCCAGCCGTGTCTCAAAACTCCGTTGCGCAGGTGTAAAAGCTGCAGTTGGCGTGTTGATCAACTGTAAATGGGCACCTGCGCGCTTCATGTATTCCTCGAAAGCGGTCTCGACATCGCAAGTGCAATCAGGATGTGTTGTGATTGGGTTGGGATTTGTGTGTCGGTGGAAAAAATATCACCTCGTTTGCGTTGAGGTCCCAGGTGCATGTCTAGATCCATTCGAGTCAGTGGAGATGCTGGGTTATGGTATACAGACCTCCACGGGTTAGAGGCGTGTAGATAAAAAAAAAAAAAAAAAAATACGCGCCGGTCAGTGGCTAGATGAGTGTGACACTTACGAATATTATGGCATGCTGATCAAGATCCTCGGACAGCCACAAATCCTTTGAGTCCGTGTCTTCGGGAATTGCGTTGGTTTGATCCCGCGGAACGTTCGGGCATGGGAATCGCCATCTGTTCTTGCTGGTCAATAGGACCCTAAGACTGTATCCCTTCAAATAGTCAATCTCCCTCGGTTTGAACCTCAGCTGTCGACACAGGAGCTGACACGCTGGGAAGGGATATCTATCATAGTCTTCAGAAGTCTTCTCAATAACACGTCCATCCTCGGTGAGCTCGATTGTGCTAAGAGCTGGTAGCAGACAAGAAGGTTTAGCTGAATCGAATAACCGTGTCCACCCGGTCCGAGAACGTAACCTAGGGATAGTCACCATTGTAACGTTTCTCAGTAACGTCTGAACTGCCGGACGGGGATGATTCTGCAAGTTTGACCAGATTTCTGTGAAGATCCTTGTCAGATCTTTTCTCCTTGGATTCTCGTCTCGCAACAGTCCGTGTTTCACGTCTCGTGGATTCCAATCATGCCCCGCATTCGACCAGTATGCTTGACGAAGCGGAACCAGATCTACAACAAGATGCGCTAGGGATGAGAGGGCCAGTCCTGAGGTCTCAACATGCGTTTGCCTGCAGACTTGGGAAATGCATATTGGTGGGACTGGCTTTAAATAAATTTTTGATGGCGAAATACAGAGCTCCAAGTAATGTGCTCCAGCTTCAAGACTGCTTTTATAGATTATCGTTCGGATCTCAAGCGGCAAGGCCAGGAAGCCAGATGTTTCCATATCCACACAAACTCGAATATGCCCGTCGATGACTGGACGCAGAGATTTTTATCGTCTGTGGTCCCAACTTGGTCACCAGACAGAATTCTAAGCTGATTAAAGTTGGTTGAAGTGAGGGTGACTAGACAAAAAATGTGGGACGCAGACGTTATGGATCGTGCTGATGGGACATTTAGCAAATGACGTTCGAAGTCGTAGAATTGTGTTGGATAGTGGAGGAGAGTAATTAGAACGACAACTGTTTTAGAATTGTGCTGGTTCGATATTCTGAGAATGGAGACATTGGTGGAGTTCTACTTAAATCAAAGAAAGTAAGTTCTGTGGAAAGGGCAAAGCGGAGATAAAAAGGCGCAGTGCATTAGACAGGTGACAATGTCAATCAGAGCAAGGTCGTGAAATCTGCAAGATGCACAAACATAAAGCAACGCCGAACAGCAAATGGGTATCATTGAAGTATTCACGTAACTCATACAATGCCCTACCACGCTACCACCTACGTCTTATTGGTCCCTTGGTGTTCCAGTCCCCGTCCCAGGCCTACTGACAACAGTACCCTGCCTCGTTGGCGTAGGAGTTGGACTACCATCCCTTTCCCTAAAGGCCTCGGCTAAAGCTCCTCCTGCCCGAATTGTGCTTGCAATACTCCTTCTTTCAGCTTCCCTGTCCGGTCCTGTCCGTCGCACTCTCGTCCCCACAAATCCTTTCCTGTTTCTACCCGTCCTACCTCGACCTAGCCAATTCAGTTTGAGCTCTTTCGTCAGTTCCTCCATTTTACTTTGCGCTTCGTCACCGGACTGCACAGAGCAGAGAACTGAGAGGCACTGAAGCATCCGGCCAACTGTTTCTGTGACTTGGTGCGAGGAGGTGTCCGTTGGTCGTGCTGCAGGTGGTGAGGAGAACGATTGAAATGCGACATCCTGGGCACTTCCAGCAGAGAGATTTGATGCAGCACGGGAGCGACCATGTGACGGTGTTGCACCGCCAAGCAGAGTGGACGTTTGTGAGGAGTAGCTTGATGAAATACGTGGATCACTCGTTGATGTCGTGGGCCGGTCGAGGCTGTCCCGGCCCAAACTATCACCCCTTGAGCGCCCACCGCCGGCTTCGAAGTGTGCAAGAGTTGCGTTGATGCTCTCCAGACTGAGACGGGAGAAGGTCGCTTTCAAGATATCGAATCGTGGAAGGATGACGTGGTCACGGAAAGACATGAGCAGAATGCGGCGAACCTCGAGCTCCTCGCCTGCTGCGACAACAGTATTTACTTCATTGTCGATGAGGCTTGAGGGTGAAGATGACAGGCGGCCCACGGGGTCTGGAGAAGGCAGCGCCCCCCAAAATTCAGCTGCGAGTTGTGGTGTCTTGAGCACCGTGCCTCGGCCTTTGAATTCCTGGTCCAGAGGAAGGAAAACAGCTTGCATAAAGGGCAATATTGTACCGAAGACCGTCATCCACATATCCACCAGATTTGGTACTAGTCGCTCGTCGTACACGCCGCGTAGGGTATGATTCAAGCTGAGGAAGCCAGTATGCAGCAGGTTCTCCAGATCCCCAATTACAATACTCGGATCTCTCTTCAACACACACCGCTGCACATGAATTGTGACCAAGCGATTCAAGTCCTCCACGGCAATCTGCACATGCTCCCCTTCAAATATGACCAACAATCGGGCCTTCAAAAACTCCCACGCATCATCGGCCGTCATGTTGTTTAGACCGAACACTGCCAAGGTATTTTGCATTTCCTTCGAGTAGGGCGTGATTGCCGGCTCTGACGTGTTCGATAGCGAGCCTGTTAGACTTGTCATACTCGGCCACTCCGAGGTATCATTGTCACGGCTGTACGCTTGCTCCAAAGCTGCGTGCTGGGCTGCTTTCTCTTCTTTCTCCTTCTTCTCCTTCCGGAGTGCCCTTGCCCCATGAGTCAGATTCAAGCCGCTCACACTCTTTGAGAAAGTTCCATGACTCGGTGAACTGGGTGCGAAGCTATACAAACTTTGCGGGTTATTGATATCGACAGGCCTCGAATTGCTGTTTGCCGAACTCAGCGGCAGATTGTGAACATCATCCTTATCCTTCAGCTTCAACTTCTGCCTCAAGCCAAGATGCTTCTTCTTCTCGTCGTCCCCACGCAAGGGAATAATGGTCGACACGGAATTGTTTGGCAAGCTGTACAACGAGCTGTTCCCTGAGCCCAACGTATCTGCCAAACTTGTTGAAGATGCATTGTAGACCTTTGCCAGGCCGCTCGTAGGCAGTTTGTTCGGCGATGGCATGGGCTTATCCTTTCCCTCTTTATCCTTGTCCCTAATTATGCCAATGTGCTTCGGGCGGAACCTGCTGCGAAGACCCTTCTTCTCCGGTTGTTGTTGTTGTTTCTCTTCGACGGGAATATGCCAGACAGCCTGCGCAGCAGTAGTAGCGGCTTTATCCCCAACCAACCCATTCTTGTACTGTGGCGGCTGCGCATCAACTCCGGGGCTCAAGGACTGGCCATCTGAGCTTACAGACCCATAACTGTTTCGCCTGCTATTCTTGTCCTCCAACTCCTGTATTGGCACTGTCGACGAGCGTCTCCTCACATGCTGCGCTACACCAATATTGAGATGCTGCACGGCCGCCTGTGCAGCGATCCGACTGGGCGTGAGTACATCTTGGTGCTGTGCTTGTTGACTCGACAACGATGCAGACGGCATGCTCGGCTCAAAGTAGCCCTGTGAGTGCTGCCGCGGTCGGTGACCCAGACCTGACGGTCCCAGTGTAGAGCCTTTCCGACTATCGTCTCGAGGCATGAATTGCGCGGATGGTCGGACTTGGTTTATCGAGGTTGTGCTAGCATTCTTTTGAGAGACGAAGGCGGGCAGTTGATGGGAGTAAGCTGATCGTTTGTTTACGCTGAGGGGAGGCGGTGCATAGTTTGAGCCTGAGTCACTGGCATCGTCGCTTGTCACGGAGACCTGACTTTGACGAGAGTCGGAGCGGTTAGGGGAGGTTGGTGGAATGGGTGAGTGCAGAGCTCGACGAGTAGTGTCCATGGTGGGTGATGGAGGAGTGAAGAAGGGTGTCACAGGCGCATGACCAGTGTAGTGTTTGTGTTTACAGAACTATCTTCATTCTGGAGACGTCTAATCAGTCGTTGCTCTTTCTACAGCTGGTTGCTGTCTTGCAAGCCTGGCTGATGGTTGATATATGATGCGCAAGGTTGCAACCTGCGTCCACCCTTCGAAATACGGGTCGGCGATCTACGTTAACACAATCGATAACCTCCCTCCCCTCCCCTCCCCCACAACTTTCCTGTCTACGCTCCAAAACTTCATCTCATTCCATATACGCTTTCCCAGATGTCTGACAAAGCGAACGACACGGCGCATGCCAGTGTCAAGGTGTACTACTCCTCTCCATCAGGCACACAAACTATTTCACACAGCCTTGCCTCGCCTCAACCAACAGACACAAAATCCAAAATCACATATCTTAATGAACTGCGAAGCTCTACCAAGCGTATGCAAGAAGACATCAACGCTTTCTTGACAGCCAAAATGGGAGAGGACAAAGCACAAGCAGCAGCCAGCGGCACAAATGCCAAGATCAATAAATCGCGTGACGAAGAGGAAGAGGAGAACTACGGCGAAGAGAAGGTTGAGGAGGATTGAACGACTATATATATCTTCATTCGGCATGTCAACCATTTCTGGAGGGCTTGATAGGTGCGAGTACGGGTTTGAATGTCAGATCTCACTCCCCATCAAACTAAAAGTCAGCCCTTGCATCCTCCGCTTCAACAAGTCCTCCTCACTTCCCAGACTACTTATGCTCTTACTCCTCCTCCGTCTTGGAAGTGGCCTGATCCCGTTCATCTCTTCTTTCCGTCCACGTCCGGGCGCCGGTTCTTTCTCCTTTTCCTTCTTGGCCGAACCGTTCATGGTAGACATCACCAGCGGCGCATCTTCGTCGCCCTCACTTCCAGACGTCCCTGTCCGTCGATGATGTCGCGGCATCTCCATATCGCTTCCAGAATGATGGACGCCTATGCTTCCATTTCTTAGCTTGTGCTCAAGAACGGGTCCTTCAAATGAATGTGGAGGTTTCGAGAATATCTCCTGAATCCAAGAGGCACACCGGTTGACGTGCTTCCAACCCTCGGGGAATATGGATACGAACTGTACAAAGCCGTGTGATATTCCCGGGATGAGGGTGACTTCAACATGCTCCCTCTCGTCAAATTCAGCATTCGACTTCTCCAAGCCAAGCTCTTGCCGATCATGGAACAAGCGCATCTTGGCTTGGCGGAGCCTGCCAGCAAAGAACACTGTGTCGTCAACCAGCGGATCACGCTCACCAGTCAAGAAATATGTCTTGGGGAACTTGACCAGCAGGCTTTCCGGCGCAACGGCAGGACAGAGGAGGTGGTCGGTTTTGAAGTCGGGCCGGGAGAAGGGGCCGACGTAGAGTATTACCATGGCGCGCATCATTTCAGGCGTCAATATTCGATCTCCATAATATGAAATGATACTGCTGACAGCTAAGCGCGTCTTCAGCTGCTGCGGCTTTGTATCAGCGACCTGCTGTCTCTGAGCTTCAACATCTGTGTCTGTTCGCTCTGGCGGTCGTGGAGCAAAGAAGTCGTGATTCGGGTCTTTATCCTCGTCGTCTTCCGAAGGGCGAGGTGTCGTTGGTGTGTAACGGCGGTCTATGTCCTCACTCTTTCGTTTGATAAAGTTTTCGTACTCTTTCTTGTTTTTAGTTCTTGGGTTGCGGATGAGGGCCATTTGGTCTTCCGTCATCCAGGAGCCAATGTTCATGTCTAGGGCGGGGTAGAGCAGGACCAGGCCAGCTGGTGAAGGTATCGTCTGCTTGCCGCCCCTTGCAAGGTTGTGCTCAATGATCATCAATGCAGTCCCTGTGGCTAAATTGCCGCCTGCACTGTCGCCTGTCAAGACGATTCGCGGTATGGAACCATTTTTCATGCCCACACATTGTCCTCGTGTAATGATAATCTGCTTGTAGACGTCGAAACACTCATTCAGCGCATAGGGATATGGGTGCTCAGGCGCCTTCTTGTAGTCTAGACTCAGGATCGGCAAGCCAGTTTTGCCAGCCCAACACAGCAGTTTATCATCACTTTCCCTCGGACTCATAGCCACGAACCCACCACCAGGTACATCAAGCACCAAGTTTTTCTGCTTTTCCAGCTCTTTCAAGCTCCCATTGAAATACATCCAGCCCTGCACCGGCTCCCTATACATACTTCCCTTCGGCCGCGAAATGGTGATACGTCTTGGCCCATACGTCGTAAACTTGGGCCGCATCAAGCTGGTGAAGAAATTCAAGTAGGGCGTGGTGGACTTGTTCCAACTCACGCGCATGTGATCGACGGTAAGCACAGCTCTTACTTTCCTGACTTTCTCATCTGCCTGTTCGGCCGCAATGAGGTAGTACACGGTAAATACAATACTTGCCAGATCCCTCACGTATTTGTTCCTGATGCGCATCGCAGACCAGAAGCCCGCGTCGAGGGCCGTGGTGATCCATGTCGCACGAAAATAGCTGCGTGAGTAGAGGTTCGCAAGTGGTTCCGGCGACTCAAGGCCAACGATTTTGGCAAAGTTTCGAGCCACATAGAGGTACACGAGAGTGAGGACGAGGGTGTGCCATGGTGTGAGTCCCTTGCGAGACAACTTTGCAGACAGACGACGTAGGCCGGGCGGGCCGTGAGGGTGGCCGAGGATTAAGTAGGATGACCAGAACGAAACGGCGAGGAGGACTTGGACTTTGCGGAAGCGGGAAGAGGGACGACCGAGGACGTGGTCTGTGGGATATTCGGTCAGCTCGAGTACACGGACAAGCTTTCTGTCGGCAGCGAGATGGCATGGGTAGCATACCTATCATATTGAAACAGTATCGCCAATGAAGCTATTGTACATGAAACCCACCCTCTTACACGGTAGGCCTTGAACTCGTCAATTGTACATGCAGAACAAACACCATGGCAGCAATCGCTATCAAGTGGCCCGCTAGCGAGAGTTCGACAGTGTGTAGGTAAACAAAAGCCGGTAGTGCAGCGAATTTTAGAAGGTAGTGACTGAAGGAACGTGGAGCATCCGACAGCTCAGAAGGTAAAGCAAAGGAATGAATAGAGAGCGGCTTCCTCAATTTACGAGGACGACGACGAGCCATTGTGAGCAGAAGCCGAACGGGTCCATTCGAACGACCTGAACTGACGTCGGAGCGGACAACGAGGATTGACAGGTGACGAAAGGGTTACCAAACCATGAGGCTTTCCGGAGGGCAAAAAGCTGACATGTGAAGATGAAAGGGGCCTGGCCTAAACTGTTTTTAGCCCGCAGGAATGGCATGTGATTATTTCAGAGTTTCAGCTGCGGAATTTAGTCGAGACCTTGCATGGGCCACGTGAGCATGTTGTGCTTTTTGACACCGCAATATCATTCTTCGTGTAATCATACTTTCATGCTACCAAGCTTTCATCCTAACCGTTCTACCCGGTCAACACTCAGGCAGAGGTTCACTGTTGGAATTACCACTGATGTGCTCGCCGTTACACTGCTCGTTGAACCTGGATGAGCGTGGTGATGAATAAGACTTAAATCTCCTGGGATACCTACGCCGGCTCTCGTTCTAAGAAAACGGATTGTGAGACCTGACCCATCCAGTAATACCGCCTCCGCCACCGCCACTTTCCCCTCCTCCGCTGTCGTCCCGACTGCCTGTACTTCTTCTGCTAGATCGTCGCTCATTTGACGGTCTTTCCACCTCTGAATCTGCTCGCCGTCCATAGAATCGTTCTCTAGCATTTCGCAGGCCACTCGGGCTGTCAGGAAGGGTGAATGGATTCTGTCCGCCTGCTTCCACTAATGGACTTGCGACGGATGAAGAGCGTCTACTAGACCTTCTTTGATTTCGTGGTTGCTGTTGATTTCGCTGATCCTCGGGTGTGATTGACTTCCGGCAATGCGGGCATGTGTCATGCTCTTTCAACCAAGACTGGATGCATTCAAAATGGAACCAATGATTGCAAGGTAAGACAGTCACTTCACTGCCCATCTCGACAGTATCCATGCATATCGAGCATTCGGCATGGCCATCCGTGCCCATCATTGATTCGTCGATCCTCCTTTTTGGTAGTTGATTGATCAGATCTTCTGCGGCGGGAGGTGCGCCGTTTTGCTGGTTCTGTTCCATTAGCTGGCTCATGACTCTGTCGAAGGCTTCTTGAGAGAAAACAGTATCACCGCTTCTAGCGTTGGCTGGATTCATCAGCATTTCGAGAAAACCCCCCATCCCACCAGGACCCCGATTCTGGCCGGCGCCAGGAAACATCAAGGAGAGTAAACTATTAGTTTCGTCAGTCAATGCGTCTGCATTACCGTCACGGGAAGGGCCATACTCAGGGACAGCCACGGGACGTGGGAGTTGGTCCTCGTGCGAACCTGTGGCGAACGTGGTTGATCGGCCGGGAAAATTGGTGGTAACTCCAAAGCCGCCTCTTGTTCGGCTTGGATCAATGGGGCCAGGGCCTAGTATGGAAGAGAACATCTGATGGAAATTACGCATGACTTCATCGGCAGCAGGATCGTTGGGCATGTTCGCGCGACCACTTCTTCCACCGCCGAAGGACGTTGTGTAGGAGCCTGTGAAACGTAAAGTGCCATGACCGCCTCCCCCTGTGTTGAAATGAATTGTTCTGATATCTCCTTCATCTGGATCTGGTGCCCATGGGTTGTGGTCGTGTAGTCCGTGCAATGGATGGCGAGAATCCTCAATATCCGTTGGCGATTCGGGCGCGACTTCGGGAGGGTCTATGGGTGGTCGACTGCCAGGTTCGAGCTGTAGTGTATCAGTACTAGCCGCCGCTCGGTTTAGCCGACTTACTATTTCCACAAATTCGCTTTCACATCGTGGACACTGTAGCCCACCGTGTGCTCTGTCCCATTCATTCTCGCACTGGTAGCAGAAGACTCGTTCTCCCTCAACTCTGTTCGACATATTGTCAACGATGATACATCCAGGCCAGGATGAGTTTGTGCTTGATCGCGATTAAGAATATTGTTGCGTGCGAATTGGTTGATAGAGGTTGACCGCAGGTGATGGAGGTTTGGCCCAATGCAAGTTAATACGAGATGCACGAGGCTGCGTTATGCAACGTATGCACTGCCCTTCGTCACAGCCGGTGACGGACAGTGGAGGAAAGTGAAAGTGGCTAGGATAGAGGTATTAATGATTATTCCCAACACCGAGGTAGGCACTATAGGGCATGATGGATGCTGTTCCAACTGGTTTCAATTACGACTAACCTTGGGTAGCTGATGACCATCAAACAAGTTCGGGAACTCGCAGCGCTGGATCAACAGCAAATCATCGGATGACGTCCGCAGGCGCGCCGAGAGGCAAAGATCAGGCGCGTCCTTATCGATTACACTTCCGGCCAACTTTCCTAGTCACGAGATGCTGGGGAAGAGACTGCCAATTGGCGATTTGGTGGTGCCTAGTAGAGATCCAAACCCGAGATGGCAAAAAGGTAATGTTTTTAGCACACCGCAAGGCGCAGTCAACGATTCACTGTTTGTACACAGGGAGGTGCAACACTTGTCATGAATCAATAAAAAAGAAGCTTCCAGAATGTTCCTAAGCCACAAGGTAGCCCAAACCACAGAAAACAAAGGTGACCAGATTATCTTAGAGCTGTCCACGTCGTGCCAAACCAGTCATATTCTAGGCAGCCCGTGTTCAAATCGACGCAGTTCCCTTATCTTGTAATGCTCGTGGAGACGCGCCGGTAGTGTTACCTCTTTGTCCTCGCTCCCCTCATCAGCATCGCACCAACCACACCCGCGGCAACGGCCACACCCCCAGCAATGGCCAAGCCCATCATGCCCTCCTTGCTCACCCTATCTTCAACCAGACTTTGTAAACTCTGCGCCTGTAGATTCCCCGGCTCCTTTTCCAGTAACAGTTCATTATATCTCCGGGCCTCTGCATAATTCCCCAGCTTGTAGTTACCCAGCGCGAGGTAGTACAGACACTCCCGCCGTCGCTCTGGTGTGGTTTTGAAGATGTCGGACAAAAGTTGCACGCCTTGTTGTTGTTCCGGGCGTTGACTGGATTTGATTAGACCCTGGCGCAGGGGTTAGTGGTGGGAGTTGCGTCAAGGTGAAGGTGGAGGTGCGCATACCCAGGCATAGTTGAATTTAGTCTGAACTCCGACGAAGTCGCCTTCTTTTTCATATTGTGCTCGTAGCACTTGTAGTTCGGCTGGTCGTAGAGGACTCTCTGCGTCGGCTGCATCTGCGCAACGTTAGCAACTGCACTGGGGCTTCGGAATGCGCACGCACATGGTAGATTGGAACCCATCTTGAAAACTGGGAACGATAGGAAGACACAGTATAGGAAGGAGATTGAAAGAAAGATTCGAATGCGCAGGCACTGTGCCTTGATCAATCTGGTCGCGTTTCTCTTAGCTTGCCATGTGCCAGTAGGTGCCACACTCTGCGCCGCTTCGAGACCCTGACGCGGTGACGTATTTCAGCCCGCACCGAACGTGTCCAAGCCCGACTTTTATCTCTAGTGTAGTCGCTCATGTTAACTCTTCATTAACTTGTGGCACAATTCGTACTCTTTACTCTATGTAGAACTATCAATGGCAAAGGACCAGCAACAAAATCTCAATCTTCGACCACGCCCCTAATACAGGTATCACTGGCAAAGTACTTCGCAGTACTTTTGGTCAATGTTATGATGCCCTCACCCACTTCTCACCACTTCAATACACCAGTTCTCGCCTGTGAAGTTTACTCATGTCAAACCCTAAGCTTGGGCTCGGGCTTTCTTTGACCTCCCAGTGGGAATGGGGAAGCCTGGGAGTCCGCCAAAACCACCCGTAGTCAGTCCAGTAGGGACTCCAGTCGGAAGCTTGGTGCTAACGCCCAGGCATTGGAGGAAGCTCGCACGGCTAAATAAACTGTTAGTCACTAATCCCCATCCATCGAAATCAGGTAGGTAGAGAGATGGTGATGAGGTGTAGAGGCAAATACGTACCAAATCTTATCAATCTCGTTCTCTGGCAATCCAGCCTTAGTCCTTGAGATAACGCACTGCTCGAGCTGTGTAATGCACTTGCTTGCTTGAGCGCTCAGGCTTGGAGTCGGAAGAGTCGAGAGAGCTGGTAAAGAGATGCTTCGTGTCGGAAGGGAGGGAGGGTTGAAGATGCTAAGGATGTTTGTGGGAATGCCTGGCAAGTTCGTTGGGAGGCCAGGAAGAGCGGCATTGGCCGCCTGACTACCAAGACCAAAGGTGAAGGCTGTGAGAACGAACGAGAGAAACTTCATCTTGATGTTTCATCTTGATGTGTCAACGAGGTAGGCTGGAGTAACAGGTAAGCGGGTGAATGTTTAGTGCCTTGAGATGGCGCTGAATAGGACAGAAGCTTGTTGCATGTTAGGTGTTGCTAAGCTTGCCGCAAATAATATACACAAGCTTGTCATCCGTGCGCTTAGCAACGGTCAACGTATCAATAACCATCAAGGAGTTGGCAAGGAAGGGAGCAACGGAGTGCTGTAGTCCGTGCAGGAGATTGTGCAGGGAATCTCGAGCTTCGTTCATTCGAAGAATGCGTCGTATGTCATGATTCATTTCAGCCAAACATCCGTGCCCGAGGAAGGAGCGGACACCAGCTGCAATATCAAAGCCGTTAATCGATCATGTCCATAGTTCAGTATACTGCGAGCTTCCCACGCGGATGTCATGCCTGCCCTGACCATAAGCTCAAATAGTTTTGGAAAATATCAGCAAGATGTCCTCTGATTGTGTCGAGCAAGCTGTGCTCCATGTCGTAACCAGACCTACTCATCCATGTCGACAATGCTCGCGGAAAACGTGTTCCTCAATCTTCTCGTCCGACCATCCACCTCCTCTAGCGTACTTTGACTCGCATTCTGGCACGAAGCATTGATCATGTCTCTCTTTTTGCGCATGGTTGTAACTGTCCTCTTCGGAAAAGCACGCTCGATGTACTTGGCACCATGAATTACACTGACGGTCATGAGCCTCGAGATGCTGCTGGCTTTCGAACCAAAGTTCGCAGAGCCGACATTGCTTGCGTATGTGCCCGTTACTGCACTGACGAGAGTCGGAAGTGCCGGAAATGCCAGCTACGGACTGATTTTGAGGAACGCTGCGGTAATCATGGACATTTGACTGTTGCCTCTCTCCATTAGTTGGAGATTCAATCTCATCCTCGTTATTGCTATTGTTCTTCATGTTGGCATATTCATCGTCGTCGTCTTGCAGTACTTCATTATTGCCAGCAGCTTTGATAGGAGTTGTTAGCAGAAATAGTGCTTAAAAGGATTTCCGCATACCATGAAGCACTCCAGCGAAATTACAGTTCGGGTTTGGTACGCATATATCGCCGCCACACCCTGAACAATAATTCCACAATCTTCGGCTTTGCTCTCGGCATCGTTTACAGAATACCACGTACAAAGTTGGTGTAGCTGTCCAGTGACGGTGCCTTCTCCAACATCCGCAGTTACGACACCAATTGTGTAATTGAAGTTCAGCTATCATAACTCAAGGGAGCTAGAAGATGTCAATGGACCAAGGAGGTATGGGAAGAAACCTAGTGATTAGAAGAATTAAGTTGGAATTTGTGCTCGAAAGAAGCCACAATACACAAAGAGGGAGATCTAGATCAATTCGTCAATCTGTTGATGAGTACGTTATTGTGTAATCTCTGAAAGTTGAGACCTGGTACAAGGTAGAGAGCCGAAACTTGTGTAGCAGTAGATGGCAAGATTTGATGCTGCTCTAGCCATTGAATGTTAGATACATAGACAACAGTACTTGTCCATGGCAATTGTAAGACTAGACAATATCCAGACTGTAACTGCTTGCATAGTTCGAAGGCTGCTAGAAGATATTCCAACCATGTCGGCCGTTAGTGCGCATCCTTCGACAGACAAGGGCAATCATCTAATTCATGAAACACAGTAACACGTGAATATTTGTCGGTTTCTAAGTATGAAGTTTGTGTAATGCACAACATAAAGGAAATGATGGCTGCAATGTAGATAGCCTTCCGCTTCATCAAGTGCTTGGCGCGCTAACAACTTTGGCTGCAGTGACGTCGTCACAACGGGACTTCCTGTTTGGGATACTGTAAACACAGGGTCTCGGCCAAAGAACCACAAAATCCTTCTTCAGTACACCCAAATTTTGCACTGGCTTCAAAGAAAACAAAACACCCTTCACGCCCTACAACTTTCCAAAGCATCTTACACGACTACGACGTAATTCCTGGCTACTGAGCGCAAAGCTTTTGCCGACACCCTTAAGAATTGCACAGTTTGAAACCCATCTGAACAACTTGCGCATTTCCGAAAGCCTCAATACTCACCATTTACCTGTTACCTACTGACTGAGTAAAAATGCTTCTCGAAGAAGACCCAGCGACCCTCCTCCGACACACCCTCACAAACTTCAGCACAGCGCCCGATCGTGCCGCTGTCTCGCGCATAAATGACTCCCTCAGCACCCTCTCTCAATCACGCAGTCTCCGCATCCATGACGCTGAAACCGCGCTCCGAAAACTATCCCGCCAATTCGCGACAGCCTCGTCACAACACCACGATGCGATATCCGGCCACGATAGTGGAAGACATGCGAGTGAGATTGTAGAGTTGGACACAAAGAAGTTCAGGATTGCGAAGCAAGCCAGTGAACTTGAGGTGGAGGGCGAACGGTTAGAAGCCGAGCTTGACAGACTGAGGCGAAGATTGGAAGAGCTGGAGGAGCAGGGTGTGGAAGGGGATGAGGCAGCAAGACGAGCAAGGGGTGCGGATGATCCAACTGTGTAAGTTGTGTAAGACATAATAACTTTAGGATCGATGCTAACATACTTACAGGTTGAGGTTGTGGTTGTATCGTTCGCTAGGAATCACGCTTGAACAAGATGAAGCCGGCAACTACAACAGAGCGACGATCGGCAACATGAAAAAGGGAGATGTGCATGTTGTGAACATCGATCCCAAGTTCTCAAAACATTTCTATGCCGACTACTTCTGGCAGACCATGCAGGGTTGAGAGACGGACATGATCAAGAAGTTCATGAAAATTGTATGTGTTGAGCGTTTGGGATGGCGGCGTTTGGACTCGTTTGAAGACAATGATGTTCTGTTTTGAAGCACTTGACGAATTATTCTCCCTGATCAACAACTTCTTACTCTGGCAGAGCTTGCATTTTGTGGTAACCGCATGACCCGAACCTTTCACTTGTTATACAGTTTTCAGCTTGCAGTTTCTCGTTATGCAAAGACTGAATTCACTCTTTCATACTCCACTGCCGGCGCACCTTTGAAGTTCGAATCCACAGCATTCCACAACAAGCCCCTTTCACATTCAGCTTACCCACCAGTGATTCAGCCTCAATCAACAACAGTCGCCCCACCCCGGCACCTCACGATCTACAACCTTCACGAACTCCCTCAAATCCTGGCAACGCCACGCATAGCCAACCAACTGCTTTTCCACCGCCATTTTACTTTCTGACTCCTTCCCCCATATCGGCCCATCACCGATCAGGAAGACCGAGCTCAAGCCCAGATCTTTCGCCGGCTTATGATCATGTCCCAAGCTCTGCGCGACGTGCAACACCTCTTCCTTCCTCACCTCTTTCTGCTCCGCGTACTTCATCAACGTCTTCAGTTTCGCCTCGTCCGCCTTCTCGAGATCATCTCCAAAATCTTCTGCCGTGAATACTTTGTCCCACTTCACCTCACCCAATCCCGATGCTGGTGCCGTGATCTCCCATGCAAACCGGTCAATGTTCGATAGTGCCACCAGCTTGAAGCCCTTCTGGCTCAGTTTCTTTAATGCATCGACTGTGCCTTCAAAGCATGGCCAACTCGCGATGTTCTCGACACTTCCAAACTGCTTTACCTCGTCCTCTGTCGTGCTTAGGTCCAGTTCCTTGGCGATCCGTGTCCAAATTTCCTTTAATATCTCGTCGAACTGACGCACAGGCTTCTCGAGCTTGATCTCGTCTTCCTTCTTCTGGAACAGCTTCAGAAACTCCACCTGCCCGGCTGTTGCGGAGCCCGGAATGTGTGTCGAGAGAGGCGTGTTGTTCAGATATGATGAGTCTGTGGGGAGACGGGATAGCAGAGGTTGAAAGGAGTTGAGGATATGGGATTTGTAGCGGATCAGGGTGCCGTAGACGTCGAAGGAGATGATTTTGTAGGCGTGGAGAGGGGGTGGAGGGTTGATTGTGGGGGTGGGCATGGGTATGTCATTGTTAGACATGGTGGCTACTAGACCAGAAGGGGTTTATCAATCCGCAGTGACCTTCGTTTGCAACCGTGAAACAGAGCTTGTAAAGGTCTGTGTGGACTTTGCTAGATAGCTGATGAGCTGTATTGAGACTTTCGGATTTTGTTGACAGGTAATAATATTTAGTCCGACTAGAATTGTTGTGAGGATCTGAAGCACGCGAGGTCAATAGCAGAGGCTTCTGACGTATCGGCGTGAAGCGCGTTCTAAAGAGACAAGGAGATATCAGCTTGAGTCAGTATAGGAACAGAAGGCGGTTTAAAGGTGTAAGACTGTCAATAGCCAACGTGAGAGAAGCGGTTGTTGATTAATGTTAGTCGTTACAATTTCACAAGATCATGCTTGTCAGTGACGTTCCACAGTAGTTTATTCAGACCTCGGATTTGAGCGTTACTATGCTATCTGATTGAAGCATACAGAGCGACCGCAAACCCTTCAAGAATACAGGTCGAATGATAAATGCTTGCCTATGTCAAGGACTGAAATGAAAACTTGACAAAGTCAAGCTCGTGAAAGCAACAATCTTGAAGCTATTTAGCCGCGAAGTCAAAGCATAGTGATCATCAGTCGTGGACTTTTGTACAATTTCTCCTCTTGTGCCAATGCCCAAACCACAGGAACAAAGTCACCAACATTTGAATTCTTTTTCATTCTTCCACGATCACCATTACGAATACCGTTCCACACCTGATTTTTCTGTTGATACCCTTCCATCTGCTGTTGCCTCGCCGGACATCTCAATCGGGTTAACATGATGCATTCCAGGAGCATACCTGGTATGGTTAGTAAAAACCGTTCCACAGAACTTGAATCACTCACATGGTGGCATTGTGCGTTGGCCCATACATTGGTGCAGGGCTTGTATGCCGCACATTTGGACTCGGAATACCGCTGTTAAGCATCACGCCCTGTTCCATCATAGGATCGACAGGGCTACGCATGGGTTGTGGCACAGGCGATCGCATTGGATCGTAGCCTGGCGGCATGCCATATCCTGACACACTCGACACGTGCTTGGCATACATAGGCTGCCCAGCTGCATTGTAACCAGCCAGAACTTCTTGTGCCGGCGCCATTGGGACCGGTGTCTTTGCTTGTCTCGATTGTCTTCCGCAGAACCAGATAGCGACTCCGGCGGCAAGAAGAACTGCTGCTCCACCAATCGCGATGCCAGCAATGGCACCAGGGCCTAGTACGGAGCCACCAGATGCTACTGCAACAGCAGTTGTTGTTGTCGGTGCTGGTGTTGAGGGAGCAGTTGGCTGAGCGGAAGTGGTACTTGATGGTGCCACACCACTAGGAATGGCTCCCTCGCTTGGCCAGTCTTCACCTGGCACTAAGACGAATGTGCTCTGTTCCGCAAGTTGTCTCTGGTGTTCCAAACTCGTGCTGGCATTAGGGTTGACAACACCCACCATTCCGTATCCGATGCAGCTGCCAGGTGCGCCACAGTAGAAGAATATAGGCTCACTGTCGTTAACTCGAATAGACCATTTCGGAGGATTAGTTAGGACGGCATCAACTGGTTTCCAGCCTGACCAGGCTCCATAGTGACCTACACCCAGTACCATCTCGTATGGTACACAGGGATAGCCATAGGCAGCTCGAATCACAGAGTGATTGGTAGGATAGAAATTGAATTCTGTATATGTCAGAATGAGCCTGAGAGTAGTCTGATCGTCGACATACCTATCGTGTCTCCTATCTCCGCAAGCGTCACGTCTGGCGAGAACGAATGTCCTCCTTTCGCGACAAGGATGGTATGTGTGACTGGTCCTGATGTTGTACCCGTAGCGTTTGCCGATGCTGTCGACTGTGACGATGGTGCTGATGTGATTGATGAAGCTGAAGCTGATGTTAGGGTAGGTGCTTGCGCGGTAGCTGCGACCACGAAGGCCGTCAAAGCCGTGAGGAGGTGCATCTCGAGTTGCTCAAGGAACAATGCAGATGTACTTGGAAGTTCGTGATCCCAAACAACGTTGAGGACTGATACAGTGAAGTACAGTAAAGAGGAGAAAAAGTAGACCACTAGGTCCACCGCAGATGTTGTACCTTGCCGAGAAGATGAGAGGGACTCACCAAAGGCCTGGGGCACTCTCGTCTCGTATCCTGCCTATCCATGAACCATGACTGTTGGACCACTTTGCAGCAGCCAGGACTAGACTGAAACTCTAAGCAATTCCTATGCAGAACCCTTTGATAGCCAAGTCGGTCGATGTCAGCTTGGCAACCAGAAGTTGCTGGGGTCATCGGGGATCTTGAACATTTTGGACCAGATGGGCTCGCCAAAGAATCAGCCACCGGTCAGTTTTGGGCTGCTTTTGATATAGTGCATGATCTTGGCAAAGACGAAGGGGAGTGGAAGGATGGAGATTGGCAAGGCTTGATCACTGTTAGCGAGAAATAATTGGACAGCATCCAAGACTTCGAGATTTTGTGGAGAGTGGAATAGGGCCAAAATGTGCCAAGCTGATCGAGTGCTGCCCATTTTCAGCTCTAAGCGAGATTTTTCTTGACTTTCCAATTCGACATCATCAACCATACCTTTCAAATCTGTGTAGAAGTTTGTATGTAAGATACAGACTCTGGCAGCCTACCTTCTAAGACCAAGTAAGATATCGCACAACAACAGCCCGAAGCAGCAATGGATTGTGATAAATACGATTTGAGGTAGGTGCAGTTACTTAGTTTTACTGAGGATGCAGCTTAGAATGCTCGGTACGAGAAGATATTAGATTCTATGCCAGCACAGGATCACTACGCCAGAATGACAACAGATTGCAATCAAAACCATTGCGGCACGCATTGATAGAAGCTTGAATACTGAGTCCGAGGCCAGCAGACTATTCAATTTCTTGTATATCTCGGTCTCGATTATCCCTAAGAAGAGGTGCACCACGTTCTTTGCGCATTTCGTTGCTTCTACTAAGGACCTGGCTGTCCAGTGCCCACCACCAGTTTGAAAAGAGTTTCTGTCCTACCTCCCAGTTGTCACCTGCACAAGGGTCATCTCCCCATACTCGGACGCCTTCCGAGGGGTCTTCCAGGTCAAACACAAGCTCAATTAAAGCTGTTGGTGACTTTGCTGAAGGTGGACGAATGTTCACCGGCTGTGAGAATACCATAATCAGCTTGTCCCGTACAGTAGGCCATGGTAATATGTCGAGGACAGGATGATGTGGTCTCAAGAGTTGTGCTGGCGTGGGTCGAAGATTTGGTGGCAGATTGAGGTATAGCTCGGAGCTTGACCTGTAGAAAGGTGAACTGGCATCTAGCGACCATATCAACGAATCGACCTTGAGCCGCTGTGCTATTGACATGGCCGCACGTAGCAAATTGAGTTCTAACATAGGTAGATGAGCTTCATCGGGAAAATCGAGCGTTTCTTCAAAGATTGATTGCTCTTGAGATGATTGCCCGTCCTGCTGCGCTAGAGAGTTGCTTGGTGGGGTTGGAGAGGGTGAAGGAGGCATTGATGGAAGAGGGAAAAGGAATGTCATGTCTGGCGCATCAAAGGCTGTTGGGATGGAGCAGGACGACTCTAGAAATTCTGCATAGCTATCCCCTGAACAGGACAAGAAGGCGACTGAGTTGAAAGCTGGGTCCACTTCTAGAGCATATGTTGGAAAGGCCAACGATGAATTTTCCGATGGCGTCGGAGTATCGCAGTCGGCTGAGGATGTCTCGGTTGAAGACAGCTGCTCTGGGTTTTTGCGTGCCTGATTCTCCAGACTCCGTATCTGCTCTTTCTTTCTTCTTCGATATCTTCTTTGTGCAAGAACGTTTAGGACTCTCTTACGTTCGGCAGGATCATCGTCCAGCGTAGGCACATTTAGTTGGGTAGCTTTGCGTCTGGCAACTGTGATAGTCATGTTCAGCAACAGTAAGAAATGTATATTGAAATACACTGACAGGTTAGAAGGAGAGAGTTATAGACAGTATGATTGGAAGTGTTCGCATTGAATACGCGACGCGAGTCATCAGCATAACGCGAGACCTCTAGAACTGACTCGCACAAGAGGTGTGCTGTGATTGGCTGATTAGGTACAGTTCTTGCATGACAAAACGTTATGCTTGCACAGCCATGGCAGCCCCTCACACCAACTGAGAGAGGATGTCGTCGAGGACCTTGGCAGCTGCGGTATAGTACAGCCCATGAGCAGCGTTTTCGTAGATCTTGACAACCGTACCCGGTACGTGAGCTTCGATCAGACCAACGCTTGCTTCAACAGGCATACCTAAACGGAATCAGCAGTGTTATTTCTTTCGTTTTCATTGTTACTTACTTTGATCTTTGTCGCCATGCAGAACCACTACTTTCAAATGAACTGGTTTCGTGTCCCCAAGCTCTTTCAGCTTCTCGGTGAAGTTGTAGTTGCTCAGAATCTGCATGCATCTCTCGATAGCAATCGAGTCAGCCTGGTGCACAAGACTGGCAAAGAAATCCAGCGCAGTGTCACTCATCTCAATTCCGTGCTGCGTGCCGAAAACGCCTCCAATACTCGCTTTGATGAATGCAACACGATCGTTGCGGAAACCGTCTGCGATCATATCCCACAATTCCTGGGGAGGTGCGTGAGGGTTGTGTTCCGTCTTCAAAGGATACGGTAAGCTAGCTCCCATCCATATGAAGCCTTTGCATTGTTTTTCAAGACCTTGTTGCCGCATGAGCTCATATACTAACAAGCTTTCACCACAACCCATGCTCGCGCAGACAAAGGTAAATGGCAATAGATCCGGAATTGACTTGATTATAGCAAGGGTGTCTCGCGCAAATGTCTCGTAAGTAACCTCATGTGCACCGTAAGGCCCACTCCATTCGCTTCTACCAAACCCTCGCCGATCGCTCGCTATGCACCGAATGCCGTGGGTTTGGCTCAGCGGAAGCATCAAATGATCGTACATACGGCCTGACATTGGCCATCCATGAATGAAAAACAGCGTGATATCTTTGTGTTTTGCAATAGATTCTGGATTTGCTCGAAAGACCGACTGGGTTGGCGGTCGATGGTCTGCGTAGTAGAGTACTGCGCCATCATCTGGAGATGGAACGTAAGGCATAGTGACTTTCTTGAGGTGAACACCTAAACACACTGTAATTTTTGAGCTTTCTGCAATTGGTAGGCAGAACTTCAAACTCCTGTCTCTATTCAGTATATATGCTTATTCAAGATAACGTGAAGCATAACGCCAAGAATCAGGCGGGCATATGCTAACGGGTAGCCTTCAAAGCAACCTTTGCATAACGAGATGTACGCCGTTAATGGGCGAGCTCAAAAATTGGTCCTTTGTGAGTTATTTAAAATTTATATTGTCATTCCTTGAGCCAAGGCAGCCCGAGCTTATGCATTTCCACTGCCAGCTGGAACAAGTAGTCAAGACTTTCGCATTGGGTTTTGGCTTTAGCGACAGTATCACCCCAGACGTATCTGTTGGCCATTAGCATGATGCCTCTGAGTCGATGGTGAAAATGCCTTACATTCCGTGCCGTCTTACAAGAACAGCGTACGTGTCTGGATACTTTGCCATGGCTTCCTCGAGCGCACCTGTGAGGTCTTCTTCGAACGCGGTGTTCTCAATAATGGGTATTCTAAGGGTGTCGTGGTAGCCGAGCATACCCTTGCCTGGCCCTTTGGGTATACCTTTGATCTGCTCAATGTTGCTGATCTCAAAACACGCATCCTTGCCGTGCATTTTCTCGACAAGTAATGTCACTAGCACACACCATTGAGAATGGGTGTGGATGCAACAGCCTGCTCCTCTCTCAAAAGCGGCAAGGAATAGAGGTGTGCACGCAGAGGGTTTCAGATCAAGCGGTTTGCGAATATATTTCCTGTCAGATGGAGGGTATTTCGGAGTCGGAAACTCCATGACGAAAATGTTTTCGCTTTTCATCATCTCCTTCTGTACCCCAGAAGGTGCGATGAAGATGTGGTTGTCCTTCTTGATACTCGTCCCTCCACCCGTACCTGTGCACCAACCATTATGAAAGAAACGCCTGCAGAGGTCAGGGATCAGGTTGGCTGGGTGGTTAGGGTCATCAGATTGGACGAGATGATCGTTGTTTTCAGCCATTGTGACGTTTAAAGTCTCAATCAGTATGCCTCATGTCATGCACAATCACATTGAATAACGATGCTGAAACCGAAAAATATTCCGCCATAGCACGAAAAGCATTGTCATTACGCTAGCACGTGAAAGTTTGGAGTGGGAGCTAGAAAGGTGGGTAGCTGGGGTTTCATGTCAGTCTCTGCATCACAGACAGCAGCTTCTAAGCAGCAATAAATTCGATTGCGACGCTTGAGACCAGTTCGGAAGTAGTATTGCTATACATACAGATGAAAGCCGAGGTGATGAACAAACAGAGTAGAAAGATAGATAAGTTGATGAGATTCCATGACAGCAAGCAGGGGTAGTGATGTTCTTTGGGATTCTTTCTTGCCTTCACATCTCCGCACCGCGTTTGACTTTCAGTTTTAGTGCAGTGTCACCGTACGATCGGCTGCAGTAAAGGACAAGTAGACCATTTCCAAAATAATACATAGATCTTCATAAAAGCACACATACTTTTTTCTATTTCGTTCTTTTCGCAGCATTGGCTATCCTTCTCTACCAACCTCTGACTAGCCTTCGAGGTTTTCAAAGATGAAGTATCTCAGTCCTGCACTGTGTGCGCTACTTGCTGGTACGGCATATGCTCAGAATGATGCCTCTGGCTCAGAGACAGGCGTCGCAGAGAGGCCTACATTTACGGTAAGTGCCATAAGAGGGTACCCTTTGAATGATCTTCGCTGACCCGTGCAGCCATCCACTCTAAAGGCACCCTTCCTCGAACAGTTCACCGACGACTGGGAAACAAGATGGAAGCCCTCGCACGCTAAGAAGGAGGACTCCAAGTCAGATGAGGACTGGGCATATGTTGGTGAATGGTCGGTGGAAGAGCCAACAGTACTACCTGGTATTGTCGGCGACAAGGGTCTTGTCGTGAAGAACCCAGCTGCTCATCATGCCATCTCTGCCAAATTCGCCAAGCCTATCGACAATAAGGGCAAGGACCTCGTTGTCCAATATGAGGTCAAGCTGCAGAAAGGTCTTGAATGTGGTGGAGCATACATGAAGCTGCTACAGGATAACAAGAAGCTGGCCTCGGACGAATTTTCCAATGCCTCGCCTTATGTTATCATGTTTGGACCTGATAAGTGCGGTTCTACCAACAAGGTATGCAACGCGGAACACAAGCTGGCGCGAGCAACGACTGACTATTACAGGTCCATTTCATCTTTAAGCACAAGAACCCTAAGACTGGCGAGTACGAGGAGAAGCACATGAACAGCCCTCCTTCCATCAAGAACGACAAGCTCACCCACCTTTATACTCTTATCGTCAAGAAGGACAACAGCTTTGAGCTTCTTATTGACAACAAGTCGATGAAGAACGGTTCCCTCCTCGAAGACTTCACTCCCGCCGTCAACCCACCCGCTGAGATTGACGACCCGAATGACACAAAACCCGAAGACTGGGTTGATGAGGCTCGGATTCCCGACCCCGATGCAGTCAAGCCAGAGGATTGGGATGAGGAAGCTCCATTCGAGATTGTTGATGTGGACGCCGAGAAACCAGATGACTGGCTCGAGGACGAACCACTTACCATTCCAGACCCAGAAGCCGAGAAGCCAGAGGATTGGGATGACGAGGAGGATGGTGACTGGATTCCACCGCAAGTGCCTAACCCCAAGTGTGAGGACGCCTCTGGTTGCGGCAAGTGGACACCACCAATGAAGAAAAACCCAGCATACAAGGGCAAGTGGACGGCAGCCTTCATTGACAACCCGGCCTACAAGGGTATCTGGAAGCCACAAGTTATCAAGAATCCTGACTACTTCGAGGACAAGACACCTGCCGACTTCGAGCCCATGGGCGCAATTGGATTCGAGATATGGACTATGCAATCCGACATCACATTCGACAACATCTACATTGGCCACTCCCCAGCGGACGCAGCTGCCTTCCGAAGCGAAACCTTTGACGTCAAGAAGCCAGTTGAAGAGGTTGAGGACGCTGCATCCAAGCCCAAGCCATCTGATATCCCCAAGTCCCCAAGCGACCTCAGTTTCATGGATGACCCGGTCACATTCGTCAAGGAGAAGCTGGACCTCTTCATCACCTTGGCCAAGAAAGACCCGGTCGAGGCTATCAAGTTCATGCCTGAAGTTGCCGGTGGTATTGGTGGCGTTGCTGCCCTTCTTATTGCCCTCATTGCGCTTGTTGCAGGTAGCGGAAGTGGTGCTGCTCCAAGCAAGGAAGACATCAAGAAGACTGCTCAACAAGGCAAAGAGAAGGCCAGCGAGGTCAAGAAGCAAGTTGTCGATGCTGCCACCACGGCTACCGAAGCGGCAAAGGACGAGGTCAACAAGAGATCCACTCGGTCGGCTGGCAAGGCTGAATAGATTCCACCTTGCATTGATTTTCCGGCCATGGCAGGAGATGTATTCTGATGCTAGGAGATGCTAGGAGTTCTGCAATCCAAGAGTGGTTGCTAAGCAGGCTTGTCGGGCTAATCTCGGGTTCTGCTCTCTGATGAAGGTCATGCGAAACACGAGCTGCATTGTTGATTTTAGCGTTTGTATCAAAATATAGATCCGAGGTCGGATGAGCTTCCCACCGTGGTAAGATGCGGAAGAGGCAGAAGGAAGTTTTGGTGAAGGCAGCGCTAGCTGGTTGTACGTCTTGCTATCCACGACATCCAAGCGTGCTGTCAGACCAACAGAAACTCCCCAAATGAAGATTGATGGATCCTGATGTTGGTTGTCCGCTGTCCTCATTTTTAACTTACCGCTGACTCTTCATCGCTGTGTATCTACTGTAGGAAGCGTGTCTTTCTGTCCGTCCTTCCCCTCTAGCATATCTAACATAGCCTCAATGTCACCCAAGTCATCCTCCAACCCCTCCAGTCCCTGGATGTCCCCAAAGCCACTGAGTTCATCGATCTTCTTCCCGCTTTTCACCGCCCATCTCTCTACGTTCTCATTTTCCTTCGCAAGCTTTTTAGTCTCGTTCTGGACATCTTTGTCCTGTTTCTTCAAAGCTGTAGCATTCTCGTGGATCAATTTTCCACGGGACTGCAAATCTGCATCTATTTCTCTCGAAGCGTGAGCGAGTGACGTGAGAAATGCCTCTCGCGCATCTGCTGTTCGCTCGGTTTGGGACGATTGAGGTCGGAGTGATGCTGCCGCTGCTGCGCTGGCAGAAGAAAGGTGAGAAGCTGTGGACATGTTGATCGGCTATATCATACGCGTTAGTTCATTTGTAGTATATCACGTATTCCCACTAAAAGGGCAAACCTTCACATAGACCACATGGCCGCTTGGTCCTGATGGTGCTCTAGTTTAGGCATGTGATAAAGGCACGAAACCGTGACTGGGGTGCCCGGGAGGACGTCATCGTGTTTGAACGCGTCCTTCGAAAGCCCTACACGGTACCGAGACATTCGTCGTCCACCTCATATGCTGAACTTTGTGCCGGCTGGCCGTTTCTGTAGAAATTGTCTTTGCACTCAGCAGTTGCTCCATAGGTGAGCAGTTCTCATGATTGCGCAACATGCTGTCAGCTTTTACAGCTGAGCCTATCGTCGAGCTTAGGCAGAAAGACAAGTCGAAAATCGAGTCAATCCTCCTCCATGGCGACCATCTTTTAGCAGGCCTCAACACAGGGTCCTTACGTGTGTACCGAGTCAATCAGCCACCAGAGCAAGCGGATGAAGTCAACGAGGATGAAGATGCCGACAGTTCTAGGCCTGCCTTCAAGCCGACTGAACTCCTACGCGAGTACGAGAAGTTCTCCAAGTACAAGGTCGAACAGTTGGCTGTATTCAAGGAAGCGAATATTCTCATATCACTCAGCGGAGGCTTGATCTCAATACACGACCTAGGCACATACGAGCTACAAGAACAATTAACAAAGACAAAAGGAACGACTGTCTTCGCAGCGACGAGCAATATCGTAAAGGATCCTACTACAAACATACCCACTTTGGTCAGCAGACTTGCTGTCGCCGTCAGGAGAAAGCTGCTACTATGGTCATGGCACGACGGCGAGCTAGCTGGAAATGCGGAAGAGATTGCGCTAAGCAATAGCATAAAGTCCCTTACTTGGGCCTCCGGCACCAAGATAGTGGTTGGCCTAAGTCCTAGCTATGTGATGTTGGATATTGAGACTCAAGAGCAGAAGCAGATTGTTGGTCCAGGTAGCATTGGTGGACAGCCAGGACAAGAAAGAGGACCTGGGACCTTGAGCTATATTGGTATGGGCAGCATGGTTCCGACACCGTTGGCTACGGGTCTGGGTCCGGAAGAGATGCTGCTTGCGAAGGACGTCAATACGCACTTTATCGACCGACATGGTGAGTCATTGGGGCGCCGGCAGATACCCTGGAGATCGACACCCAAGGCTGTTGGCTATTCGTATCCTTTCCTGCTGGCGCTGCAGGAGTCAGCGAAAGCGGGCGTGCTAGAAGTTCGGAATCCTCAGACGCTCACCCTGTTGCAGTCGATTGAGCTTCCGAATGCCAGCCTGCTGCAGGTGCCAAATCCCAGCATTAGTCTGGCTCATCAAGGCAAAGGCTTCCTGGTTGCTAGCGATAGAGTGATCTGGCGCATGAAGGGCCTGAAGTACGATGCGCAGATCGATGCTCTGGTTGAGATTGGTCAGCTTGACGAAGCCATAAGCCTGCTGGAGATGATAGAGGAAACGCTGATTGAGGATAAAGACGATCGACTCAGAGAGATTAAAATGCAAAAGGCACAAAAGCTTTTCGATGATGCGAGATATCGTGATGCCCTCGATCTGTTCAGCGAAGTTTCTGCGCCTCCCGAACGTGTCATCAAACTTTATCCCGAGCTTATAGCTGGCGACTTGGCGAATGAAAGACCTACTTCGCCATTGCAAAGCTCCGGCCCCCCGAAATCAAGACCCGAATCAATCAAGAGCAAAGTCAGCATCGAGAAGATAAAAAAGCAGGCTTCGGAAGCAATGAGCACCGCTACTGGCACGGCAAAAGACAATGAAAAGGAATTGAAAGCTGCTGTGAGGGAATTGCAGTCATTCCTTGCGGACATTCGTCGACGATTGCAGCGCTTTTTTGATCCCGATCAGAACGTAAGAAGCCTTGAAGAGCTGAAGGAAGGTCCTCAAGCAGAAGACAACAAGAATGTCATCAACCACGTGCTCAATATCCATGAGAATGACGAGAACAAGTTCAAGCAGAAGCTGCTCGAGACGGCGAAACTGGTTGATACGACTCTTTTCCGAGCGCATATGTTTGCTACACCATCACTTGCTGGCTCGCTGTTCCGAATTACGAATCATTGTGATCCTGAAGTAGTTATGAACAAGCTTGAGGAAAGCGAAAGATACAATGACCTGATAGACTTCCTGTACGGTAAGAAGTTGCACAGAGAAGCGCTTGAAAGATTGGAAAGATTTGGAAAATCCGATAGAACCGATGATATTGATCCGCAACTTCATGGGCCGGACCGCACGATTAGTTACCTGCAAAATCTGCCGCCGGAACTGATAGATTTGATTCTCGAGTTCTCAAAATGGCCAATGGAGGCCAAGCCGGAAGCTGGTATGGAGATTTTCATTGCTGATACAGAGAATGCAGAATCACTACCCCGAGATAAGGTAATGGCATTCCTTGAATCCATTGATAAAGCGTATGCTGTTCGGTATCTTGAGCACATCATCGATGAGCTAGGAGAATCGACACCTGAACTCCATCAAAGACTAACTGTGCTATACTTGGAGAAGCTCAAGTCTATGAGTGAGGGTCATGCTCAAGATGAGCTGCTTACCAAATTTCTCTCACACCTTCGTCAGTCCATTCAATACAACCCTGCGAGGACTCTAGCCATGTTACCTAAGGACAACCCAATTTTCTATGAAGCCACAGCGATAGTCTATGGTAAGATGCGTCAGCACAGACAGGCACTGCAGATCTATGTCTCTAAACTCAACGACACGGCCAAAGCGGAGGAATATTGTAATCAAGTCTATCTACAGGAATCAATGTCAACGTCGCAAGCCAATGTATCGGCACGAAGGGTGTCGACTACCACAGCACAAACGGAAGACCCTATATCCGAGTCATCAACAATTTATGCGCAGCTTCTGTCGCTCTACTTGTCACCACCGCCCTCATCAGGGAAGGACACTGAGGCATCACCACGAATATCTGATGCACTGTCGCTCCTTGCTCGACATGGTCCCCGCCTTCCAGCCGGAAGCACCTTAAACATCATTCCAACAGATCTCCTCATCAAAGAGCTTGAGTCGTACCTTCGAGGACGGATTCGCACAGCCAATACTGCTATGAATGACGCGCGAATGGTTGCCAATTTACGAAAGGCAGAAGCTGTCCGAGTACAAGCCCGCCTTCTGCTAGGAACTGGATATGACGGCGATCCCGGAGCAAATGTCATTCTACCTGGGGAGGCAATGAGCGAAGCCACAGCCAAGGGGCGAAGAAGACGAATAGTAATCGATGAAGAGCGGATATGTCGAGTTTGTCATAAGAGGCTAGGTGGAAGTGTGATTAGTGCATTCCCTGATGGCAGTGTTGTGCATCTAGGATGTCAAGGCAGGCGGCAGCAGGAACTTGCGAACTCCGAAACTCCTTTTGCTGCAGTCAGGTAGCTGCTTTATAGACAATGCGCAACTACGAAGGCGTATCTCAAGTAGCATTTGCGCAGATACGTCCACCGTGACCGCAACGGGTCTATATGTTGTTCTGCAAAACTTGAGGTTGTAATAATTAGCCTTTGTGGTTAAGCACATCCTGCAAGGCTAAGCAAGTCTCTTATTCCAATCTTGTGACAAACGCACAGCCTAAGCCTGACTTCTCTTTTTATCACAATAACTCGAAGCGGTCATGTTGTGTCTTCGCTCTGTTGCATTGATGTCAACAACGTAAACCGCAATACTGAACCTACAATTTGACCATTAGCCAGGTAATATGGGTGTGTTGGTGACGGAACTTCAAGAGCAGCAGTCAGCGCTCCTCAGCCTACCATTCGAAATTCGACTTCTGATCTACAAACATCTTTTTGGGGTGACCCGACCACATCTTCGAATCGACATTTCGAGATATGACTTCCAGTTTTACAAAACACCCGACCGGGGCAGCATCCTCCTTACATGCCGCAAATGCTACGATGAGGCAAGGCCGCTCTACCACACTTCGCTCAACTGCCTAGTGATCAATCTTGAGCAGTTGCCATATGGCACCTCCTCGTTCAGCTCATCGAATCAGCCACCACGGTACCACGAGGTGTACACCAGCTCGCTTTATCAATCAGCACCATATACAACTCTAAACACCATTTTCTATTCTCCGCCACGTCGCGCCCTGCTTCATAAAGTCACTCATCTCACTATCCCATTTCTCCGACCTGTGTCTCTGCATAACCTGCTAGCACTTACTCTCCTGCCTGCAGTGCAGACTATGGAGCTAGTTCTCACGCACACTACCATCCTGGAGACCGCCGATACACAGGCTGCATCGCTTGGTACACTGCCGAGGGTACATGTTGTCTCCAAATTCTGGCCGTTCGGGCATATAACTAGCACGAAGAACAAAATGCCGGGTGAAATCTATGGCCTGACGCTTTTCACCGTGTTGAGCTCCCTATCACGAAATGGCATTCAGATGCGCTGGACAGCAAAGGTCCGCTGGTCGATGTTGTGCGAAAACCCCGAGTACACCAGTAGTGATCTGATGATCATCCAGGAAGAAGAAGAAGAAGGAGAGAAACCAAGGCACTGTATTGATTACGTATATACCCACGAATTCCGTACGGAGAAGCTGATTAGCTTGCACAAGGCACTCACACCACATTTAATGCAATTAATGGTGCCAGAAACACCTACAGTGTGTGGTTGCGAAGGCAAGGTGCAATCGACGCTGCTGCAACACTTTGGACAAGATGGATATGACATGCTTAACAGAGATGCAAGTGCTCCTCCGAGCTTATATTATTATGAAGAGGACTAGTCTCTCAGAATCTCCCAGAGATCCCTTCGCAACACCAGCCTCGCAATCTTCGTACTTGAAACATTCCTATTCCTTGTCCTCCCACACTTCCGCTTCAGTGCGACATACACGATGAGCAGGCACCTAATTCGGTATACATCTTAACTCTCCACACGGTCACTCGGCGCACAGACGAACTTTAAGGGGTAGTCATAGACTGTCTCAGTCAACAAAAGCATGACAAGGGCATACTCAACCGTTTATCTCAGTCTGAAAGCAACCACGAAATATTTACTTAAGGATCAAGTGGATCCCAGACACTCAGTACACAGCATGGCTTACATATAAACGAGTCCCTTGCCGGAGGAGAGAGAGAAAGTGTGGATGGAACCAGAGGCAAAATAAGACATTCAATTTTATTCCTATATCCTATCGCAGTAAAATCTGTGTATGATTAGGGTTTATACTATTATAATACACTAAATTCTATTAGATTCACAACTTATGGTACTTTAACAGTTTTACTTCTTCGAAGCTATCGTCAAGACTCCGCTCGCTCCCCAGAATGCTGAAATCAAGCTGCCCATAACGCTAATTGGAACTCCTGCATTCGCAACATCGTTGGGATGGTTTGATTGCCACCAGGCCCAGAAGATCAACGTTCCAGCGATCATAAGCAAATGGTAGACTAGAACTCCCAACGCTGATATCTTGAACTTACAATCCAATCCCCAAGCCTCATTGGCGCTTTGCTGTTGAAACCTCCATTCACTCTTTTTCTTCGGAACATGATGGACGAGTGTATTGTCACTTGAAGATCGGCACTTATGCCACGGGTTGAACCATTTCCAGCAGCGCTGGGCGCAAAATTTGAGGTCGCAGCGGAACTGGTCTTCTTTGATGGGCGGACGGCCTTGAATAGGTGGTTTCTTCTCACCAGCTCGATACTCGTAGTCGGAGTGGTCGTCGGGCCAATCATCTTTGCCCCAGAGGATCATATCACTACGTGGTTTGTCGAACTGTCATCGGCCAGGTTAGTCGACACCCGAAATGATGAAATGCAGCTTACCTGACAGAAGCCACATGTGTCTAGCTGGAACACCGAAAACCAGAGTTTCAGTATCCCACGAGACAGTTTGTAAGCGTCAAGCAACCTCCATATGAATTCACTGTCGTGTCTCACTGGATATGTTCTCAGATCAATAGGCTCGACATGTCGTTGCTTTAGATCTTGCTCTACCCCAAAGAGGAGGTTGAGTGGACCATGAAAAGGAAATGAAACGTAGGCAGCCGATTGGTGATGAAAGGAGGATACATTTGTGCTTGGTAGAGACGCAGGGGTCCCTACAGAATTAGTCTTTGACGCTAAGGGCACAGAACCTTGCCCAGACGAGGGGAGATGTGCTTG
>JAPDRQ010000069.1:0-139148 GCA_030247915.1 Neophaeococcomyces mojaviensis
GACTCCGGTGAATTTTGGCGCCCACCCTAACGCTCAAAATTCCCAATGAGATGTTTAAATAGGCGCGCAGTTAGTTCAGTATATAGTTTGTTGCTGCTTTTGCAATATCATTCCCTTGCCACACAGATATACGACCATTTCTATACCCTTACTAGTACAATACTTCCACTGTTTCCTCTCGGATGAAAAAGGCATCCGCATTAATTGGGTCGCTTGCGAAATTATGTGCACAACTCCTTGTCATGCACACTTAACCTAACTCCGACGCAAAGGACTCATACCGCTCGTTAACTAAGACGCCATCTCTCAAGTGACTGTCGTCTGGCAATATCGTAAATATACCTTATAAAATAAGGTCTTGGAAACATGACCGAAGTCAGCAATTATGCCAATTCTGTCTTCAATATCATGACGTCGCATCTCCCATTGTGGGCCCGTGAAGTAGGAATACTTAGCTGCCCTCTCCTCTCAGTCCCTCAGTGATTTCACAGTCTGCAGCTGGTACATGGCAATAGCCGACTCTCCTCTATGCAGGTATTGGATTTCGCATTTTCGTAACTGTCTGGGATATCTGCTTCGGTACCTGAAGATCCCTCATAGGTACTTCAAGGGTCTGGTACCCGGACATTTGATGGTGGAATCGGACTTGTACATCATCCTAGGATTGGACATGAAAATCCGGAAGTGTAATGAATGACAATAAATGTGGGAAAGGAGTTTGACAAATAATTGAACAGAATAGACACAGATCTGTTTGTGGGTATCTCAAAATGTTAAGTGAAACTTTTTACTCGCTTGGGCAGATCTTGGAATGCCGTAAGCGGATCTTTAACCAATATAACTGTGACTCGGTGCTGATCACTCTATTTTCTAAGGTGTACACCAACACGTCCGGTTCCAACATTCATCACGTGTTCTGAGTATACGTTGGCAAAGGTTGTCGTTCAGCTACTAGCCTATGTTGTTGACGGCACAGCATGACCGTAAGAAGAATTCGCCTTTCGTGCGGCGAGATAAGCAAGCTCTTCTCATCAAAGGGGCCGTTGAAAGAGATATAGGGATACGGTAGAACCTATGTATTCTACCCGCACATTGCACATCAGGCCTCAGCGTCCACCTTCGTGTCGTAGACGACATATTGCTAAGCGATCTCTGTCAGCTCCAATAGAAACTCCAGAAGAGGTTTGAGCCAGTCAGGTGTGGCCTTCATTAGTCAATGCTTCGTCAGTGTGCAAAGGACAATATTTTGGATGCCTCTGTCAATTTCTGGTCTGGTTCATAGATGAGCTGAACAACAATTGCGTTACGTAGTGAAGTCTTTATACTTATCGGCAGTGGTGCGCACTTGTGGGTCTTGAAGATTTGAGTGATAGAATCCTTTTGGAGATATGGCTGGCCGTCCGCTCAAGCTTTTAAGAACTCCGAGTGTGCAGCCTTTGGAGACCTCTGACGTCGAACCAATCGCCAAGCTGATAGAGTAGAATAGCCAGAACCATAGCAAGTGGTTTGTCAGTCTTGGCACCCTCGAAACCATCCATAAAAGCAGGCGTGCCCGTAGGTGCACACATAGAGTCAGTATCGATCTCGAGCGGGTGCGAAGTTGGAGTGTAGCTGTGTAGAATCAACCGGGAAATAAGCTACGGGCGTATCTCAAGCCCTCGTTTCCTGCAACGAAAGATCAAATGAAGTCACATCATGAATGCCTAGGAAGGGTGTCGTACCTTGTTCTAACTAGTAAGGAGCTTGCCAAAATGGCCAGTCGGTGCATAGAGAATGCTTTGTGAACACGGAAGGGGTGACCTTGACATTTGATCAAAAATTTGGAGAGGTTACGGTCTGCCTATGTTAGGCCTGATCCTCATTGACATATCAAAGGAGCTCAATCACGGTGCCCTGTATGGTTGCTAATGTTCAGTGATTGACCAAACATTATCTTTCGACAACTAAACAACTCTGCTGCAGAATCCAGCTGACTTCAATGGCAAACAGGAAGTAGCGCGCGTCGATTGATAGCTGTCAAAAGTATGCTTCGACTTCTAATGGCGGGGACGTTGTATGAACTTGAGGATCTCGAGGTCCCGGAATTGAACTGGAGGAATTGGTATTTTGTAGAGGGCTTGTTAGTAGCCACTCACTCCTTCCTGGAATTTCAAACTGAGATCACAATTCTACCATTCTCGAGCTCGAAGAAAGAGCACAACTGGTAAATTTGACCTAGTTCAGGTTCTCTCACTTCCTCGTAGTCTCACCGCTTGCCCATACTTCTGCAACTTCGTAATCAATGCGTCTCCCTGCTTTACCACGTCTGCATACTGCTTGTTCTTGTCGTCTGGTCTTGTCGTTTCAATTATCCCTTGGACTCGATCAATCGTGCAGCTGACTCGTCCTCCAGCAATGAATTTGGCCAAATCTCGGTCCAACAAGTCCACACTGATACCAAACGCGTCGGCCATAGCTTTCAATCCCACAACTCTATATGACTGTAGCAGCTGTTGGTATCCTCGTAGTCTCATCTCCCGCACAAACCAGCCCTTGTGCTCAAACAGATATCGATCTT
The DNA here is from genome assembly GCA_030247915.1 of Neophaeococcomyces mojaviensis. Lineage (NCBI taxonomy): Eukaryota > Fungi > Ascomycota > Eurotiomycetes > Chaetothyriales > Neophaeococcomyces > Neophaeococcomyces mojaviensis. Next base: position 2,558 of record JAPDRQ010000069.1, read on the forward strand.
GTTGCAAGAAGTTCTCATCCACAGTCGCCAATGCAACAAAGAATGCTCTGTAATCACCCTCGTACAAGCTTCGCACCAGAGAAGCCAGAGACGAAAAGTCTATGGGTGTTTCTGATTCTGCTCCTTCTACGCCTTGCCCTGTACCAAGTGTGGTCAAATTCACGACAGTAGCTTTCTCCGGTGTTGCTGTAGACACATCTTGCATCTCTTCGTCCGCGCCTGGCAATTTGTCGTCCGTACTTCCCAAAATAGCCTTAATTTCTGGTGCATCCACAACTTTCGATTTGAAATCCGTTCTCTTAAGAGACAGTGTGCCTGCCAGCACAGCGTACATCACAAGTGCAGAATAACTGCATAGCTCGTAGCTGGTAAATGTGGAAAGACTGTCGAGGAGGAGAGGCGCAGCAACACCATAGGATCGGATGGTGAGAAGATGTAGGCCTTTATATGCCTTTAACCGGTTTCTTCGATCCCAGTCTCCTCCGCTTTCGACTAGGATGTTGGCTCGATCAACTTGTTTCTTAATGAAGACCTTGTCGTTGAAGAATAGGCCAACTCGTATGATGGCAAGAACAATATCGATCTTGGTACCTAGTGGGCCGGTCTTCTCGAACACTGCCTCGTATGATTCAATAGCTTTGTCCTGCACAGGTTGTTAGCATCGTTGTTGACCCTTTGACTTCTTGAATGTTTACTTTGTCTCCAACTCTGGCCCAGAACTCTGCTCGCTTGCCTCGTGCAGCCTGAACTTCTGTTTCGCCAGCCTTTTCTTGAGCCTCTTCCTCTTCCTTCTGTATATCCGCTAATTCTTTCTCGTTCTCGGCCGTCAACTCTTCGTAGAGCTTTTCATCCCACGGTAGAATTCCGGACGAGAAGACTTTTTTCGGCGGTAGGAGATTGCTTGAAACCAGAGAGCCGCGTCTGTTAGGATGTGAAGGCTCTTTGGGAGTGGTTGCAGATGCTGCTGTACCTTCACCCTTCGGATTCAGCACGCCTTCCGTTGGGTGAGCGAGATGCCGGTATAAGGGGGCCATTCTGTGTTCTTTGATAGCATCTTGAATGTACCGTAATGATGTCTGCTGAGCATTTCGAGGCGAGTTTGCAAGCGTGAAGATGTTCTGAGCAAGTGCGAGATTGGGGTACTTTGAAAATTGAGGATCCGCTCCCATGTTGGGCGGCTGCTAGAACTGACACTGATAAATTGGACTGATTGAATGCGACCAGGATCTGGTGGAATGAGTTGCTGTTGAAGATATGTCAAGAATATCGTGTGTTTGGAGAAGCGGAAGTCACTTGCAAGTCGGCGTCGGACGTGACGCACTGCGACGTGCCTGGAAGTATTGATGCCTGACCTACAAGGCCTCAATTTTATTAGAAGAGGTCCATCAGTTTCTTCCAGTGTTCTCTAACTGCTATATAGATTCATTCACCGAGTTTCAACTTAGAAATCTTGCACGGAGGCTCTAGCATATGGTTGTGAAATTTCTCGGAATTCTGAATGCAGGAGTTGAAGGTACAAACTCACGATACGCTCATATTAAGATCATGTAAGGAGAAGGATGAGCAATTAACCTCATAGTCTGGCTTTCAACGTCGACGGTTCCTTCTTCGCCCTTTCCTTCAACATTCGTCTCAGAATCTTTCCTGCCGCGCTCTTCGGGATCTCGTCGATAAACCGAACACCTCCTCTCAACCGCTTATGGTTTGCCACCTTGCTTGCAATCCACTTGATGATCTCCTCGGCATCCTTCTCATCCTCAGCCGTGGCAGGCACGCCCGTCTCTTTATCACCGGCCTGGCCTCCTCTCTTCGCGTGCACAACGTATGCTCTCGGTACTTCTGTATGCATCTCCTTATCGTCAATACCTATAACCGCCACATCATTCACCAGCGGATGATCCATCAGCTTGCCTTCTAGTTCTGCAGGAGCCACTTGGAAGCCTTTATATTTGATCAATTCTTTCACACGGTCTGTGATGAAAAAGTTGTGATCTTTGTCTTGAAAGCCGACATCACCAGTTTTGAAGTACCTCAGCCCGTCCGACTCAATGATCGCATCTTGTGTCGCCTTCTCATTCCTCCAATAGCCTTTGAACACATTCGGCCCGGCTAACCATAACTCCCCAGCCTCGCCAGGGCCAAGCTCTTTCTCCTCTGGACTCATGTATTTGGCTGTCATGTTCGGGAACATTTTGCCAACACTACCAACGCTCTTATACCACTCATCCCACGGCTGCGTGTGCGTCATCGGGCTTGTCTCTGACAGGCCATAAGCCTGATTTACCCTGATGTTAAGCCTTTTGTGTACCGCATCCACAAGTTCCTGTGTCAGTGGTGCTGCTCCGCTTGTGATCATCTTCACTGAGCTCAGATCGTACTCCTCAACCATCTTGTCCCTTGCTAACCTCACAATGACAGGTGGCGCAACGTAGACGAAAGTAATCTTCTGATTTTGGATCGTCTTCAAGAACAGCTTCAAATCGAAAGCCGGCATGACCACCAATTCAATACCTCTGTGCAACGGCTGATGGACAAGACCAGTCAAACCGTAAATGTGGAAGAATGGCAAAACACCTAGGATTTTATCCTTGCCACCTTCATACCACTTTCCGACCGCCCCTTGAATCAAGCATAAATCTGCGATAACATTCTTGTGACTCAACATAACACCCTTTGGGAGTCCTGTCGTTCCAGAGCTGTACACTAAAAATGCCAAATCGTTATCGGGATGCAACTTCCGTCGTCGATACCTCAGAGCACCACTCGTTTTCCTAATATTTGTCCAGTGCTTAACCAAATGCCCTTCATCTCGCTCCTCTCCACAAAGCAAAATTCTGTCCTTTGCAATCCCTGCCTTTTCAGCAGCCTGCAACGCACTAGGCAAAAAGGCCTTCGTGGTGACGATAGCCTTCGATCCACTGTTCTCAAGTTGGAATGCCAGCTCATCGGGGCCGTACCCAGGATTCGCGGGTGAGACAATACCTCCAGCAAAGAAAACACCGTAAATTATTGGACCCACGTCGACATCGTTCGGCGCGTAGATGTTCAAGACGTCGCCTTTCTGCCAATCCCAAAGGTTCTGAAGACCTTCGCCGAACCCGGTGGCCAATGACTTGACTTCGGCAAATGTGTAAGCTCGTGATGGATTTGTTGCGGAGCGGTAGATTACTTGGGAGTCTGGAAAGGAGCGCTTCTGCATGAACATGAACGCCCACATGTCCACGTCCGGAATGTGGACATCAGGAAAGGAGGATTTGGTTGGCATAGTGACTGTGAGGAAATACTCGCTTTTTGACTCGAACTAATGTAATTTGGGATGACTGGACTGTATGGACGGCTACAGGGCGAGCTTGCTGCTGGTGAGCAGCTCGTTGTGTCCAAGCCGGGGGTGACTATGGCCCGTCTTATAGGGATTGCAGCCTTAAGTGCAACAGGAGGTTTTAAATCCGGGCACGAGAACAGAAATATGGGATGAAGCTCATCATTGAATAGCTAAACCTGGAGTAGATAGAATTTGGTTATTTTAGGTGAGTCCTCCCGCGGACCTCGGGGTCCTGGGGAATGACGCTATTCATTCAGCTCCGAGAGACCGCCCGAACTCACGATACTGCGACAGCGAGTTCAGTGAGAAAAAGACGTAGGCTTCAACGACTGAGCATGGCGCTCATCTGCCAAACCCTGTATCATATTCAACTGTGATTTTCTTCTTTCCAATGACTGTTGCTGTTGTTGTTGTTGCTCATGGAAACACGTGAGACCACGTGAAAGAGAGGCTGCAGTTGGCAAGCCTCGGTACTTCTCTGGCACGGGGTATGATTAGTGACTTCTTGGAGCGAAGGGATCGCATGCTTCAACTGGGGATAAGTTCATTCTTGTATTCTAGCATCGTAGCTGTTGCGCATAACTTCATCGACGTGGCACTTTCTATCAATCTGTAAGGTTATCGACCGTCCACGAAACAAAGAGGGTGACTCGCCATCATCATGGTTGCCGACGCGCTTATCCAGCACCCTGTGGTTACTCACTATCTGCGATACATCGCAACCACAGGTCAGTTTCGCGACACGCTGCACGAAATGACAAATACTGACTTCAGTGCTTGTAGTTGGTCGTGACAAAGTCTTGCGAACAATACAATACTTTTCGAGATTCTACGCTTGGTATCTCTACCGAACCAACAACCCTACAAGCGCGATTCAACCATGGACAACGGTGAAGAACCAATTCGGTCTTACTAGAAAAATCCTTCGCATAGGAAAATTCGTTGAGCATATAAGAGCGGCATCAGAACTGTACGATGCCGCTATGAAGAATGGTAGCGGAGACAAGATTACCCAATATCTCCAGACCATACGACAAATCGGTTATGCCGGGTATATGGTGTTCGATACGATGACCGTGCTCGACGCAATGGGTGTCAAGAAATACGAGAGTGCCAAGCGGCTACAAGCAACCGCCTATCGATTCTGGTTTACCGGTCTCATTGCTAGTGCTTTGGCCGGGATCTACACTCTGTATCAACTGAGCCAAGTGACGAAGCAGATTGATGAGAAGGATGCTGAAGGCAAGATGGAGAAGGTGAAAATTGCCAAGTATGTGCTCTATCCTACATATATACGAGGCCCTGAACTGACGTCCGCAGACAACGAAAGGCCGCCAACATACAATTGACCTCAGATCTCTGCGACATGACTGTGCCCTCAACTGCTCTCGGGTATGCTAACTTTGACGAGGGCTTCATCGGTTTGGCAGGAACCCTGAGCAGTTTGCTTGGTGTACAAGGAGTGTGGGCGAAGACAGGCTGAAGATTGCATTGAAAACCACCTGCGACTATTGCGTACAACGGTCATTCTTCCGATGTAGCCCGACTTTGAGATATGCCGAATCTCTTCCAGAACGCAGAATGACGAGGCTAGCCTAGACTTGACCTTATCCGTCCAGATTTTCGTGAGAAGTCGGAAGAGGCTCTCTCACAGCACAGCGTTCGTTTCCAGAGTAAGGCCTTCTCGCAGCCGTTCCAGCCCAATTATAGTGGAGTCGATCTCGAAAACTCTCCTACTTGTTACATGTACCTCTTCCGGGTGTCCAAAGCTATGATAGTATAGACAATATTTGAGAAGACTTTGAATGTTCTCTGTTTACGAGTAGTGTCTTGCTGCGGAAGCCTCTCCGAAATATGTGTCGTGACATACCACTTCTTTTCCATGACGAATGTCAAATATATCTATTGAACATGGATTGGTTGGCGGGGTAGATCTACACGAAGAAGCTGGAGGCTGAACTGCCTTGTAACATATCCGTCACCCATGTAGCTTGTGTACCAGTGTGCGCCATTTTGCAGCTCGAACAAAGCGGGGGAAGTAGGAGACTTCGGGACGCTCTACATCGTCTTCGCTTTCCTTCCGCCGCAGCTGCCGAACTATCAGAAGAATAAAAGAGGTTGGATATCTCTACAAAACTCGAAACATTGAAGTCGTCAGTTGCTCCAATCATTGGTCTTTGAATACCTTTACGAGCCTGCCTGAAACAATACTAGTTTCCATATCGGAGAGACTCGGACACAGCATATCTCTACGTACGACTCGAACTTCTTGACGAGCATCCACAGCTCAAGCCCGAAAGGACCCGTGATATCGTGGAGAAAGAGTTCGGCAGCTGCCCTTGGCTAATAGAAGAGAAGGTGATATACCTGAACAGTCGCGCACATGTCTGAACAAAATACTTCCTCATCTACCAACGACACAATCACCGCTATTCGACCTAATACTCCCGCCCCTACGGATAGCAAAGGTCGTCAGGAGCTCGCGAAGAAACAACTGCGAGAGCATAATCCAGGCAGAATGCATCAGTCAGTCAACAAGACTGCCTTGCATCCGGGTGGTGTACAGTAAGTTAACTCTACTTCAGCACGGCATCCGACATGCTCACCACTATTTAGGCCCACTCGAGAACACACAGAACTTGAGGAAGAGCTACATACACACGCTCGCATCGACTATGACCGTGTTGCTATCATTGCCAACCCTTCAGTAGCAGCTCTGTATGAGGATGCTCTGGTCTACGAAACAGGTTCTGCCATGACCTCAACTGGCGCCCTAACAGCTTATTCTGGTGCAAAGACTGGCCGCTCGCCTTCAGACAAGCGAGTGGTCAAAGAGCCCGGCTCTGAAAAGGACGTATGGTGGGGTCCTGTTAACAAGGAGATGACACCAGAGGTAAGCTCCTTCCCTTCTCTGCTTGTTATCTATCCCAAGATCCGAGGTTGCCATTCGGAAAAGCTAGAAATGCCTATGTGAGGGCAAGTATGACGTTCGCCAAATGCTCAAGCATAGCAATTCATGGCTGTGTGGAAAGTCGGCTGCATTCCCGAACTCTGTACTTGCGGAGGGCAAACAATCTTCCCCGCAAACATTTCCGTATCAGAGTGCTGTCCCCACACATCGGTGGTGACGCAGTTCAGCCACTAGCATGTACTGAGGGGAGAACGCATCCGTATTTGCCAAGGGTTTTCGGAACATCACGGGGGTCCAAAACGGACAAGTTCCGCACTGCACATTATCCAGAAACAGTTCACTGACACGTGCTTGCTTTCTAGGTATGGAAGATCAACAGAGAAAGAGCCATCGACTACCTAAACACACGAAACCGAATCTACGTTGTCGACGGGTATGCAGGATGGGACGAACGATACCGAATCAATGTCCGAGTCGTCTGCGCTCGCGCTTACCATGCACTCTTCATGCGGAACATGCTTATCCGACCAAAGCGATCAGAACTCGAGCACTTCCATCCTGACTACGTGATTTACAATGCCGGCTCCTTCCCCGCCAACAGATTTACCACTGGTATGACTAGCGCTACCAGTGTCGCCATTAACTTTGCCGAGAAAGAGATGGTCATCCTTGGTACTGAGTATGCTGGTGAGATGAAGAAGGGTATCTTCACAGTCTTGTTCTACGAGATGCCTGTTAAGCACAACGTGTTGACTCTGCATTCCTCCGCCAACGAAGGTGAGAAGGGAGATGTTACTGTCTTCTTCGGTCTCTCCGGCACAGGCAAGACGACTCTGTCCGCTGATCCTAAACGAAAACTGATCGGCGATGATGAGCATTGCTGGTCTGATAAGGGTGTCTTCAACATCGAGGGTGGCTGTTACGCCAAGTGCATTGGTCTATCTGCAGAAAAGGAGCCAGACATCTTTGGTGCCATCAAGTTCGGTTCCGTGCTGGAGAATGTTGTCTTCGATAATGAAACCCGAGAAGTTGACTACGACGACGCCACCCTGACCGAGAACACTCGATGCGCATATCCCATTGAATACATCCACAATGCCAAGATCCCATGCCTATCGGACAACCACCCCACTAACATTATCCTTCTCACATGCGACGCCCGAGGTGTACTACCACCAATTTCCAAGCTCGACACCAACCAGACTATGTTCCATTTCATTTCTGGCTACACATCCAAGATGGCAGGTACGGAAGACGGTGTCACAGAACCACAAGCCACCTTCTCCTCCTGCTTCGCCCAGCCATTCTTGGCTCTGCACCCTATGAGATATGCCAAGATGCTCGCAGACAAGATTTCACACCACAACGCAAATGCCTGGCTGCTCAACACCGGTTGGGTTGGTGCTGGTGCCACCACTGGCGGTAAACGATGCCCACTGAAATACACTCGTGCCATTCTCGATGCTATTCACTCCGGTGAGCTTGCCAAGCAGGAATACGAGACTTACGATGTGTTCAACTTGCACGTGCCTAAGACTTGCCCCGGTGTCCCAGACGAGTTGCTTAACCCTAAGACGAGCTGGACTGGCAGCGCCGATTTTGGTGACGAGGTCACAAAGCTTGGCAAGCTGTTCAAGGAGAACTTTGAGAAGTACTCTTCTGAGGCTACAGAGGATGTTATTAAGGCTGGTCCTGCTGTGTAAGTTAAGTGAAGCTAGAGACGAAATTATGGTCTACGCCCATTGATGAAAAGCTGTTTTGTACGAGTTGGCGCCGTGGCGCCCCTCTCGAGATGTAGTTTAGCAGTCCTAAATTCAATCTGTACACAGAGAACAAAGTGTCCCAGCTAACAACTCTTGAGCACTGGTGTCCTTCCGGCACCGAATTCGCCGTAACTGACAGGCGGCAATTTTGACGCTCTAATTCGACTGGACCAACTGTATGGGAGGACGCCAGTGCTGAGAATCCGCTTCACTAACAGTGTTCCAGAAATACGAGAACACCTCTAGGACTTCACGTGTACTAAGCCACATAACCGGATGCGCCACAACCCATTCAAAAGCATCTTTTTTTACCGGATGGACATGGAACACACCGTTCTAACCCATTCACATCGTCGAAGACTGTCTGTCTGTCGCCTTAAGCTGAACCAGGATTTCCATTTCGAAACAGTTTCTAGAACATGGCCAGATCACTTCCAAATGCGGCCTGGTGCATGAACTCTCAACCTCGCATGGATCAAAATTGAACGGTTTTAATTGCGGCTCGGAATGTGGCATACGATAAAAACATGGGTAAGCTAACGTGGCATGGGGTAGGTACTTTGTGCCAGCGTGCAATGCGAATGTTTGATGGCTGGCGAACAGCAGCCTAGATGATGGAGTGCATCTGACGAATCGATGCCATCCACATAGCATGCGGCACAACCTGGTTGCATGTTTACTATGCTCGAATACGGCCAAGCAGCTCTCAACTACGATTAGGATGGGTATTAATTAGCAGCATCTAGTAACATGGTGGTTTATGGGTTTTTTCTACTTCGTTGCATCTTGAGTGATGGTGCGCTCTTCTGGTCAGCCATTGGATTGAATGCTATAAGTAAGGCTGGCTGCTCATCGCTCATGCTTTGAATCACGACTACACGTTGAACTGCAGATAGTGCAACTCTTGTGCGACCGGCTTGCAGAGAACTTTGACTAAGCAGAAGCAAAGATGGATGTTCCTTATCGAAGGTATAGTGCTATTTGAATGTTCAAGAAGGCGAGGTGCTGATCGAGAGAAGCTTCCTTGCTTCGAAGCCGTTCCTTATCATCGGTCCAAGTGGCTCGACGTTCTACATACACGGCCACCTCATTAGTCAGTGCTCGAATGTACTTTCGGTATCAGTCAATGGACAGATGAAGGAAGCCGAGACGAAAGTCATCAAGATTGAGGCAGTTGACGAAGACTTGGATGACGATACCGTAATGCGATTTCTTGAATTTGCCTATCGAGAGGATTATACGGTCCCATCACCAGATGTTGTTCTTGCCGCAAAGGACATTGGACATGAAGCCTGTAAAGCTGACCATAAGTGATGAACGTAGGCAATTTCGCTGACGTGAATAGCAGTAAAAACAGACCACCTGGACACATCGGAACCGCTACCTGCCGAACCATATGACATGGAGCCTACGGTTGCAGAAATTGTGGTTGAACAACCAGGTGAACCTATTGCAGAGGTTGAAGCAGAGCCCGAAGCAGAGCCCGAAGCAGTGGTTGAAGCAGAGCCCGAAGTAGTGGTTGAATAATGGCTAGAACCAGAGCCCGAAGCAGAGCCCGAAGCAGAGCCCGAAGCAGTGGTTGAAGCAGTGGTTGAAGAATGGCCAGAACCAGAGCCCGAAGCAGTGCCCGAAACCATATTCGACGAGCAGTCAGTTTTATCCATGAAGTCCAAGGAGCGTAAGGATAAGAAGAATCCCTGGTTCGGCTGGCCAAATGCAAGTCATCAGTCAGAGATTAAATCAAAATCAAAAGAAATCTTATGGGAAGACTTCTGTGTCCTGGCCACAGTGAAACATGTACCCGGTTGGGAACCGGCCAAGAACGAAGACGACGCCTGTGAAGACTATACTGAAATTTTCCTTAGCCATGCGCGCCTTTACGTCTTTTCAGATCGGTACGAATGTGATAGTTTGAGAGATCTTTGTCTTCAAAAGCTTCGCCTGACGCTGTCGAGATTCACTCTTCACCAGAACCGACTTGCCGATATCGTGCAATTGGCTAGCTATACGTATGCTCATACCACTGCATACGGGCAGGGGCGCGACAAACTGAGAAACCTGATCATTGATTACATGGCTTGCTTTGTCGAGAGGTTTCTTAGGAGGGAAGACCTGAGAGAGCTGTTGAGGAGAGAGGGTGATTTTGCGGTGGATTTGATGGAGAAGATGGGAGAAAGACTGTGTTGATCCTGTGCTGCAGGAGCTCTCCTTCCATATCCCCGAAATGGCAGGTTTCAGGCCAATAGCTTTACATTGGTATCCGGCAATTGCACTCAGTGTATTGGCAGCGGCAACACCTATGGAAGGAAGCTGTTAGGCGTAGGTTTCGACGCCTGCTGGTGGAGATCAACTTTCATCCATATCCGTCAATGAAGACTATTAACATGGCGGCTCAGCACTGCAATGAACTGTTTCTTCGGTTTTGACAACTATTCAAGGAATATGATTATGGTCGTGACTTGTGCTGTTAGTCACTGCATTGGCGGCGCCTTAGCTAAGCATTTGGTTCGTGTGCACTCCGTGTCTGTGCTGGCCTTCTCTGGCGTCATGCATTGAACCCAGGTCACATAATCCTACGTCGGTATACACGGAAGCAAGATTTCAGGGATTTCACATGGCCCAAGGCGAGCAGTGTGTCAGAATTGGGGATGCGGTGCAAGATTCCAAAGCGAGATCTGATTAGCTGCCGTTGACGACTAAACAGCAGTTGTGTTTCCTAAAAGTGCATTCCATCGATATGCTCGACCCAGCAATCATGAAAAGGCGTGGGCGGTGCTTTCTAGCCCTGCATGATGATCGTGCAACACGACCCACGTTGAACAGGCGTAGCAGCAGTCGTTATTGGTAGTCGTGCTTCTCCAACCCACTTCTCCCGACTCACTACTACTTCGAGAGCAGCTGCAGCGTCGTTCTTTCTTCTCTTGTTTCTACTCTCCTCGAACCACGTCTTTTGACAGTCTCACATTATGTCCAGTATGGCTGACCCGGACTGGTTTTCTTGACCACGATATCGCACGATTTCTTTGTATCTACCTCTTCTTCCACTGCTCACTTTGGCTCGCAGCTTTCTTCCGGACCAATTCTCTGCTCACGACACACTCTATCACTTGGCGCTGGCGTTCGATCTTTGCTTTTCATCGAGATACCCCATGTTGTTGAAGTTGGTCGGCCTGTTTGAATTTGAAGACTGCACTTTCGCCGCACATAATTACGAAACGGCTTCGACCCGAAATCACCGCCTGCGCTCTCGAGTCGCTGACCGAGGTTTTCTGACCATAATCTGACACCGTGCATCGATACATGAGCGACACGATTCCTGCAACATGCTGATCAACGGAGAGAAATATGCCTGCGAGGCATGTGTTCGCGGCCACCGAGTCTCCTCGTGTTCTCACAGCGGTAAGTCTCGGCCCCTCCTTGCACAGTCCGTGGCGGTGGTATTGACAAGTCGCCTCTTTTTCAGAGCGCAAACTGCTTCATGTCAACAAGAAGGGCCGTCCTGTGTCCCAATGTCCTCACTGCCGATCCCTACGCAAGAACCGATCGCAACACGTTAAATGCGAATGCCACGACAAATCTCACGCCAAGGAAGATTGCCCTCATTTAAAGGCTCTGCAGGAAGGACAAGCCAGTATGTTCAAGAAAGAGCAAGCCGAGAATTGACGCTGACCAGATTAGCAGATCCAGAGTCCAGCACATGCTGCTGCGGACACGGCGCACGTTGTACCTGTTCTCTCAAGAAAGAGCCCTACCTCGATACCGTACCAGAAGACATATCGCAAATCCTACACAATCAACCGAGAGAACCACTCAAGGCTCGAGGCCCGAATGTAAACCAACACGACAGCAAACCGACCATCTTCACGAATGGCCATCACAAGCCGGTGCACAAGTTTAACGATGCGCACAATCATTGTGGCGCACCATACCGAGTACCCTCAAGATCTAACAGCCACCATGGACACGGCCACCGAGAGATAGCTCAACGATCTTCCGATAGTCTGCCACTTCCAACGACTCGTGCGCCCCCGCATCATGAGTCTCCTCTTCATAATGTCACCAACGCTTCACAACCGGTGCGACAAGCAAGATCCGAGCACAGTTCACCATTACTTTCACCAACCAGTAAATCGGGCTTGCCACCGTTCCAAATCGAAATTCCTCCGTTGAATCCTGGTGCTTATTCGTACTCGCCATTCGACGCACAAAGTCCAAGTATACAGCCGGGGCAGCATTTACCAGAAAACATACCCGACAATTGGTTTACTACACACGACGAAGCCCATAATTATGGCCCGCCTTCGGTGCCTGAATTGGCCTTTATCGACTGGTCCAAATATGGCTTCGGGGCGAATTTAGACAATCAGCATGGCATCAAGTCCATATACGGAAGTCTGACGCCCAACATGAATAGCCAAATACCTTCATACGCCGCGTCGATGGAGCATCTTAACCAACTCGCTAGCTCCGGCTTCAACACCTCAAGCGGCGAGATATCAGAAGTCGAAGACCTGCCGAATACCCCTTACAGACCAACCAACCTCCGGACGATAAGCCACGCCTCCAATGACATCAGCAGCAATGGCGGAGATGATGAAAGCCACCGCCTAAGCTCAGCATCTTCCTATTTTGGCACTCCAGCCGCCAACATGCTAGCCGGCAATCTCGAAGATCTCGATATTGACAAATTCATCTCCGAGCAAAAGCAGAAACAGAACATGTCGCAGGCAGCCATACATCCCTCACAAGCACACACTCCTGATCTATACAATGCCCAGCAACAGCCAACGCCTCCGCAGTCTATGTCTACACCACCAGAGAGTATCCGTGGATACTCCATAACAAGCAATCCGTCCACCGGAGCGGAACACTCTTTTACCATATCTGAGGCGCAAGCATATGCCCACATGCCTGGAACCGGGAGTGAACAGATGAGGAAGCAAATGCCGACTCTCACGCAGAACATGAGTGTGTTTGAAGATCCGATGTGGTGTCAGCCGGATGAGAATGAGGTTGATTCTCCTTTCAGGTTAGATGATGAGAGAGAGGATGAACAGTGGGTGCGGTGACATGGAAATGAAGAGTGGTGTGAAGTGGGGAAGTGTTGATTCGTGAGCGAGCACTAAGTAACCGTCAAGCGACGTAGAGATCCGGGATCGCTTTATGAAGTCCTCACGAGGAGCTATCTCGGTCTGGCCCAATTCTCTGACGGCATACCTCCTGACCACGAAAAACAATCAGGCAGGGTTTGGGCTGCTTGGGCTGTTCACGAGGCGAAAGAGGTCAGCCTGGTCTTCTCAGCACAAGACCTCACAGAGAATTACTGCGTATGCATATTGATGGCACATCTGAGTGCTATTCTGAAGGTGTCAAAGACTACAGTTGAAAGCATGAACTTCCTCGCAGTGGAAGTTCAGGCTGAAATTACGTACATAGATCAAGAGTTAGGCGGACAGGTGGGGAGCCAACCTTGTTTACGAAGTTACGAGCTTTTCCACTTAAGAGTCCGGATACACGATTTTGTCGATTAGAGACAAGATGCAGTGAGCATTTATGCATGAATGAGTATTGTACCTTTTTTGGTTTGGAACTTTTGATTCGGTAACAAATAGACCTGACTTTTGATTCCTGCCCAAGGCTCGAAAGTTGGTGTTGCTGATGCGACAGAACGTCACATGCTCGATGACACCATGTTCGTTTTCGTGATTAATTCAACAAACCTTCCCTCAACAAGTTCCTCCTACTGTCACTGTCTTCTTCCAAGCCAGTTCGATGATAAGATCAGGCAGGAAGGAGTCCGTGGAATTTCCCTCACCCTTTTCAGGTGCCTGTATTCATGGTCCCATGCTTCGTCATCTTTGAGATTGATTCTAGCACAGTGGTGGGAGCCTGAGAGTCGTTCATCTAGAATAGCGGTTGTCAACGAGATGTCTGTTGGTTGACAGAAACGTCATCAGTATGTATTCAACAGTTAGATCAGCCTGAGAGACTCTCGTGCGGTTGCTGTGATTGTAGGCTAATCACTGGGCTAGATTTTCAAGAGTAAAAACTGTGTTTTTTGTTCTCCTTTTTGGTCTTGTGAGAGAAAGGGCTGGTAGGAGGGTTCGTATTTGTATTTGTGGATATTCTTCTAGAGGCTTGCCACTTGTTCCACACAATTGCCAAATGCAGTTCGGTGACGGCAGGAGTGTCTTGAAAGTAAAGATTCTTGACTGGCATGTTGGACCTGGCTAGATTGATTAACAATCGATTTAAATACTTGCTTTGGCGGACGTATGCCCCTAGCAGGTTTATTGTTTCTGGGGGAACGAACCTGACTGAGGCATAGAGAACTTTAAACTCATCAACTGCTTCGTACATCTTGACCACAATAGGAGCTAGACTAATAACACCGCACGCCAGCTCTGCTATTGTGGTGTCTTATGATCAAAAGACTCGCCGGTGCACTTTGAGAGGAAGAGCCAACTGGTAGGATGTATACTTGTTTCGAGTGCATAAAGTGCAGTGCGATTATGCAGATAATCTATGTTGCGCGACCACGTCGAGCATTTTGCGTACTGTGAGACCCAGGCTATTAACAAGGATGTTGACGACAGAAACTTCAAGCTACGCAGCATAACGGCAATCAGCTGCATGCAGGAAGAAGAGAAAGGTCGAAAATCAAAAGGTCCATGATGAGTTCATGAAGCGAGATGATACGGTTTTTGCGCATTGATGGTCTTAAGGAAAGAGGAGGTATACAAGCAGAGTAAAACATTTGCAGGAAAACGCGCCTAGTTGTCATTGGCTTGTTAAGTGTCCAGCTCGACATCACTGGACAAACAAGTCAAAGAGGGTTCTTACTCCCATGGAATGTCCTGCACGAGGAAATAATTCGTGCTCAATGTAGTGATATGGGAGAAGAGCGTGGCCGAAGGAGACATCGCTGCTCCAACAAGCGTTCAGGAGTGCTGTCACCGTGAGGTTTAATAAGGAAGCTCGTAATTAAGGTTATAGTTACGACAAGTCAAGATATCTGGGCAAGGTAACATACCTTGACTCAATAAAATTCCCTCTGTTGAACAACTATAAATGCTACAACGTTTTCGTGTAGTTCATCTTTGACATGGTATTACGCTAATAGTGCGAAATATGAGCTAACTTTAGAACAGCCGAGAGGATGTACCTGCTGTAACAGGACTAGCAAGTCACAAAGGCTCGAGCCAAAGAACGCCGTCGGCCATGCAAGTTATATAGAATGAGTCACATAGGATCAAAGCTCACAGAAAGCACGAGAGCATGGTTGTGTACCTGACGTAGTTTTTGGCTGAGTCTTGGAATGATCTGACAGGAGGTTGCAGACGAGACAGGATGTTTCTGAAGTAGGCTTGTACTTAGTGGATGTGGAGGAACCTCATTAAAAACAGAATTCTCCCCTTCCTTCCAGAAGCATGCTTTCTACCTCAATTAGAAATAGTCAATTCACAGTTTAACCCGTCAGAAGCATCCGTAATGACAGACCAAATCACCACAATCGAAACCCCCCGTCTCATCCTCCGAGCAGCTCGGGAAGATGACGCGGAAGTACTCTACGAAGTCTTCAGCGACCCCGAAGTAATGAAATACTGGTTCGTTTCCCCCAAAGCCCACCACTCTTCCCACAACTGACATTCCAACCCCAAGGTCCGAACCCCCCCATCCCTCTCCCGCCCGAACCCAAGCTTGGGTCTCCTCGATGGCCACCTCCACTCAAAACGGCGTGACAGACTTTATAATCTGTCTCAAACCAGGCGCCACAGACACAACCTCAACTCCCGCACCCATCGGCAAAATCGGAATCTACTCCGCCCCGCCCTCCAACGAGATCGGCTTCCTACTCTCACGCACACACTGGGGCAAAGGCCTTGCGCGCGAAGCACTGTCGCACATGCTTAGCTACCTGTTCAACTTGGCCGCACTTCCGCAACGCTCCTCGACACAGAACGGCGACACGCCACGATGTCCCAAGGCCGGACAGTTAACGACGATTTCGCCCGATGAGTTGGCGAGCAGTCAGTGGCGGTACCCGTCGATCACGGCGGACACGGATCCGCGCAACGCGGCGAGTATCGGGCTGTTGAGGAGTTGTGGATTCAAGGACGCAGCGTATGTTGAGCGGACGTGGGAGATTGGTGGGGAGTGGCTGGATAGTTTGTATCTAAGGATGGAGAGGGAGGAGTGGGTTGAGAAACAAAAGGGTTTGACGTTGACGGAGACGAGTAGATAAGAGCTTGAAAGCTTTATGAATTACTGTTTTATTTCTTTGAATCTTGACTGTACATTACGTGTGCGAGAGATACTCTTACAAGTCAAACGATAAATATCCAAGTTGGTTCTATTATGAAAAATTCTAAGCCACGTTTTTGGGGGGGCTCATGTCGGTACTGCACTCATCACAACCTGCTATCAATTCATGCAACCATTCTCAGCTTCCATCATCAAAACTAGGTCATCAACAGACAAACGCACAGCCATAGCGGGGGCTATGGGGGGCCTCTTACAACTAACTGTCAACCGGAAATCACCTGTACTGAATCCCCGCACCGGGAGCCAGGCCTCCCTCGTTGAGCCTGGGCTGCCTGGATCGACGAGCTCCGACAGCGTAAATGAGTCGAAAACCATTCCTGCAAATGATGCTTGAATCTCACAGCTCACAGTGTTCAAGAACGTTGTGAGACCGAAGGAATACTTGAGGGCGTAGCTAGCTATGGGATCGGGCAGGTCAACGGCTTGACTGATATAGCCACTTGCTACCACCGGCCCGTCGAAGGAGAATGTGGCCCATACACTGCTGAGGAAGACGCTGAGATCTGTTTGCTGAGATGATTGGGGAGAGACTAGCCCACTGAAGGTCCAGCCGTTCTTGGTGAAATCCCGCTGTGAGGAAGTGACTGGGTAGAAGGATTCAAAACCTGGATCGGTGATGAAGTTAACACACGTTGGTAGTGGAACTGCTGTCGTTGTGGTCGTTGTGGTCGTTGTGGTCGATTCCATTGTTGTTGTAGTTGTCGAGTCTGTAGTGGTTGTGGTTGTTGAGTCTGTAGTGGTAGTGGTTGTGGAGTCTGTAGTGGTCGAGGTCGAGTCCGTGGTGGTAGTGGTGGTTGCTAAATCTGCTGTCGTTGTGGTCGTTGTGGTCGGTTCCATTGTTGTTGTGGTTGTCGATTCTGTAGTGGTTGTGGTTGTTGAGTCCGTGGTGGTTGTGGTCGAGTCTGCAGTTGTTGTAGTTGAGCCTGTAGTGGTCGAGGTCGGGTCTGCAGTTGTTGTGGTCGAGTCTATGGTTGTAGTTGTGGTCAAGTCTGTAGTGGTAGTAGTAGTGGTTGTCGAGTCTGTGGTAGTCGTGGTCGAGTCTGTAGTGGTCGAAGTTGAGTCCACGGTAGTGGTTGTCGTTGCTAAATCTGCGGTCGTTGTCGTCGAGCTTTCAGAGGTGGTACTGCTAGTGGTGGCTAGCAGGGTTGTGCTTGAGCTAGTGCTCGTCGAGCTGGTAGTGGTGATGTATAGAGGTGTTTCTGTGGTTGTGGTTGTCGTAGCGCTGGTGAACGTGGTTTGGCTAGTTGATGTTAAATATGATGGAGACGTAGTTTCACTCGAGGTTGACGGGATCCAGGTTAAGCTTGTAGTTGACAACGAAGGGTATGAAGTAGTGTATGGCACAGTTGTCGTTGTGTTCAAGTAATGAAACCCAGTAGTCGTGGTAAGTCCAATAGGTGAGTGCGGCTCTCTCGTGGTCGACGTCCACACATTCCATCCCTCCAACCCAGTTTCTATGCTCGAATCGCATGGGCAAACGACATGTGTCCGTGTAAAAACTTCAGTCACAGTCGTATCCTCACCACCATCATGCCAAGGGTCCCAAGCCTGCGCAGAACAAAGCAAGAAGAATATTCCAAAGTTGGTAGACGAAAAGAATGACGCCATTTAGAAATCTTCAAAAGAGTGACTGATCGAAAAACTGTGTGAGAGAGAGAGAGAGAGAGAGAGAGAGAGAGAGAGAGAGAAAGAAAAAAAGACACACAGGTATAAAAATGGCCAAATCAAGCACTAAGCGGGCAACGACGAGAAAGGTGTGAGCAACGGCACCATGGACCCAAGTCATGTTGGTAACTTACAACGTCTTCGCGCGCAACTATCAACGCTGGTTTCGGTGCTTCGGAACACCTTGAGAGAAGCAGACGAGCGACTCTTCTTTCGGAAGCGCTTTTGGTACTGTGTAAATTGGTGCCAAGGCTCTATACACAAAAGGAGATGTGTTGGTGTATCTGGCTGGCTGAGGAAAAGCGCCCAAACTCCTTAAAGGGTGGAAAATGGGCCACGTGATATTGCGCTTCGATTCGATTTGTGGCTTGGCAGAAGCACTGAAAGTCAGTCGTCTTCTAGACTGAAGCCTAGGCTCAGCCACAAGACCGCCCGATACTGCACCTCGAACGGTAGCTTGACAGACTCGAGAGGGCAAGCATCAGAGCAAAATAGACAGCTTGGTTACTCCTGTAGCGTCAAAATTTTGCTTTGGCAGTGATCAACGAGCAAGGCGACCAACATCTGTGTTTGGCATGGTGCGTAAGGCTTCTGCCGTTCAATTCTATCGTGTTCAAATGATTCAAAGCTTTTCCAGGTTCGTACTACTCCTACACCAATCAGTATTTCTAAATGAACCCAAACTTCTCAGTCTCAGCGCACAGTGTATCGGCCAGAATCTTTTTCATGCTCGCTATGCAATACTCCCCGGAATACCCCAAGCGGACATACTAGTCGCCGCCAGCCTTTTCGATTTCCTGGAGAATTAGATCGCGTGCATGACACACACCATTCTCAGGCCCGATAATTGTGATCTCCTCGCCGTCATTGCCCCTACCACCACCAGGAACCTGTATGTCACAGCCCGTCTCCTTTCGAATCCTGTTGATAGTCGCACCTTTGCTCCCAATAACGTGTTTATGCATTTTGGGATCTGCGAGTCGTAGGTAGCCAATATGTTTCGGCTCTCTCGCCCGCTCAATCGCCTCTTCGATCTGCTGTTGCGCCTTAGCGATCGTGTCCTCCTTGACATCGCGACCACCGATGAGGATCCACGGAATCTCGCCAGTTTCATCTCCAGAGCCCAGAGTCATAGAGGTGATATTGAAGGAGTGGGTTGGTGCGGCGCTCTCGTCGTCAGTGATCAGCGGCGTATCGGCAGTGTTAAGGTTTCGAGATGTGTCGTTTGTGGCGGGCTTCTTGGGTGGCTGTTGACCTTTGTGGTCGACTTTTATGCCTTGACGAGAAAGGTCACGGAAAATGCGACCGTCGTTGGCGACGGCATGGTGGAGGGAGCGGGGCACCATGATAGTTGTGCCCTCGGGTTGCTTTGTTAGATTGATGATGTGTTCCTTTGCCTGCGCAACGCCGTCAGGTCGGCCAGCGATTTTTACGCCCGTTTTGCCGGATTCGCGACGGGGAATATCGAGGGAGATATTGTATTGTTGTTCGATTGATTTGCGGATGTTGCCAGCTGTGCCGATCAGCAGTCTATGCTGATCTACCGGAACATCAACGACTTCTGTGACTTGGGCTTCTTTGTCGTCGACGAAGGATTGGATGGCAGTGACGATCTTCTCCACAACGTCTGCGGTACCGCGTATGGTGAGTGTCGACGAATCCTCGCCTTGCTTCGGGAATTGGACAGCTTCGGCACTGCGTTCAGGGCCGCCAGCATCGTGGACGATCTTCTGAATGTTAGAACCTGTAATCCTTGTTAGCTTCGAGTTACTGTAAAGGCGCGCGAAGGGCAACGCTTACCTTTCGAGCCGATCAGGTCACGGTGATGCTTCCTGTCAACCATGATAGTTCTCGTGACAATCGAATCAAATGCCTTCGAGCGCTTCTGAATCTCTTGTCTGGCTTTGTCCACTGATGCCTTAGCTCCTTTGATCGTGATGGTGACCCGCTCGCCATCAGCTTTGTTGGGAACATCGACTGCAGCGCCAGTCTCAGCACGAAGCTTCTCAAGCTCCGACCCACCACGACCAATCAAGGACCTTACTTGATCTCTGTGCACCGAGACAGTAGCTTCATGCGAGGTGTCCTGAAGATGTTGTGTGTAGCTGAGGAGTTCCTCACGGACCTTGTCAGCCTTTGCCTTCGGACCTCGAATTCGAATCTCGTTTGGAGCTTGTCTTTGTCCGGGACCACCAGCCTCACTAACATTGTCTGATGCATCGCCACCTCGCGAAACTCTTGGGAAGTCGATGCGCACAAGGTTGTCGACTCTGGCTTGCAGCTTCGTGAGGTTCTCACCACTCTTACCGATCAGCTCACCGTGGAATTTAGGATCAACCATGATGCTGTATGAGACCTCATCTTCGAAAGTCTTGCCAAGCTTGATGATTTCCTGTTTACAAGCTTCGGCCTTCTTCTGTGGACCTTGGATCTTGACCTTGCCGGCTTCTCTGACGTCGATCTCGACATCGTGCTTCTCACGCAGTGCTCTGATGTTTGCGCCGTTCTTGCCGACGAGCTTATTGACGAATTTCTCGGGGAAGTCACAGGTTGTGACGTAGTCTCGCTCCTTCTCGTCCCGCTCGACCTCAACCAGGAATGCTTCGATTTGTTGGCGAAGCGCTTCAATGTCCTCCTGGCTAGGACCTCGAAGTGTTATGTTTTGTGGCGCTTGCTGCGGGTGAGCAGACCGCCTCTCTCTTTGTGGGCCAAAATCAACCTGCACCGGGAACGTGCCGGCTGGAGTTTGCTGCTGGTTTCGAACAAATCGCTCGACTCGGTCATGGTGCTGGGAAGGCACAGGAAGTTCTGTGGCTGTAATGTCCGAGGTGGGTATGCTTCCCAGCAAAAACTCTTGTGCTGCCTGAAGGGCGCGCTCGAATTCTCTTTGTTCAGGACTTGTAGGTCGCTGTCGCGGCAAGGTGAAGGGACCCTCTTGAGGCGGACCTTCATATACAAGCACAATATGATCGTCGTCGTTCTCAGGGACAATCATCACGACGCCATGGTCCTGCTGAAGTTGTTGTGCAAACATGTCCTCAATGTGGGGATGATAGAAAGGATCCGTCTGGACGAGTTGGATCCGCGAGGTCGGAAAGGCAGATGCAATCTTCATTAGATCGTTCCGAGCGGACACTGCTTTCTGTGCATCACTTGAGACCACGGCCCAGTTCGGAGCAGCATTGGGATTCGCTGGGAAGAAAATCTCGGAATCATGGGCGTTCATGAACTCTCGCTCGAGTGCCTTCTGCTGCAGATAGCGCGCAAGGGCTCGTGAGTGCCTCTCAGGTCCATGAGGCGCATTTGCAAACTGCTTTCGCAGATCAACTGGTCGGTTGTGCTTCTGAGCCATCAATTGATCCAGCAGCTGAACAGCTTCAGGGATCCTGTCTTCAGGTCCGATGATATGGATTTCATCGGTTTCCTCGTGGTTGGGTGGTACGACTATGGCACAACCAGTCCGTTCGAGAAACTCTGCCGGATCCATGCCGCGTTCGCCTACGATGTGCGGGTGAAGGGCTTGCTCGGCGGGATGTTCCTGAAGACTCAGCTCCTCTTCGAGTTGCCTGACAAGCTGCTCAATAGCGGCCTTAGCTTGCGTGGCTGCCTCTTGTTCTCCCGACAGGACAATGTGCGAGTCGCCATGTGGAACAAATGTTGGTCTCGCGCCCGGTGCAGCTCGGGGTGGTGCCTGCGCTTGCCATTGGTGGTACTTCGGGATTCTGATGTCCAGATCCCTATCCTGCTGCAGCTGTTCGATCTCCGCAGCATGGCGGCCGGCGAGGAAAGGGTAGAATTCTGGTGGAATGCCTCGCATGGGAAGGTTGATCTTGGGCTGATTTCGCTTGACCATGTCTACGATCTTCTGCTTGACGACCCGGGTAGCGGCGGCATCCCCACGAACCTCGACGACATCGACTCGTGGGTCCTCTGAGCCGGTCGAAGGAGGTCTCTGGTCTCGCTCAATGTTGATTTTGACGCCGTGCTCTTGCTCCCATTGTCTGATGTTGGCACCACCCTTGCCGATGATGATGGGGGAAGCGGAGGCGGGGATGGGGATACTGAGACGCTGCTCGACGCTGATAGCCTTCGAGATGTCCATTAAAGCCTGTCGGACCTGTGCTCTCTGCGGACCTTCAGCGTAGAAGCGTCTTGCCTTGCCTGCATTGATCTCCTGAACGCCGGTTGTGACTCTGTACTTCCTCTTGACATCTGCTAGGACCTTCTCAATGGACTTCTTCTTGTCAATTTCACCAATCTCAATGTCGAAGTGGTCGCGGTTGGTTCCGGGAAGGTTGACCGCACCGAGTCCTGTCTGAGGACCCGCGGGTCTCAAGCTGGGTGTTGACGCACCAGACGAAAGAGGGGGGGTGGCAGGAGTCTTCAGTGAACCCTTGACACCCCAGCCAGGTGCCTTTGCCGACGTCTTGGTAGCAGTACCCAGGGTTGGGAAAGCTTCCTCGTCTTGGGTGTCGAGGACGGTAGGCTTCTCCTTCTGCTTGCCAGCAGCCTTGGCGGACATGGTTCCATTCGTGCCATTGGTAGCAGCTTCGGCAGCTGGCTCGCTGTGAGATGGTGCAGGGTGTTCAATGTCGTCCTCGTCGTCGGTGTCTTCCACGGTAGCGTGGTGAAGGGCATGCTGCTCAGCCAGTAGCTGAGCAGGAGTCTTGGAATTTTCGGCAGCAGATGCCTCGACAGTGCTGGCCATGTTTTCTTGACTCGTTCGTCGTCCTTGTAGAAGCCGAATAGCGGTAACCGTAGGATGGGCGTAGACCGAGATCTCTTGAGATCGAGGCTTAGTATTTCATGCAGATGCTGCTAATGCCTTGAATGGAGGGACTGTAGTTGATACACTCGATTTGTTTACTGCGGATAGCACCGTAAAGTAAACAAGGAGAGTTGGTTACGGGAAACACAATGGATTGTGAAGCTGGGTTGGGGGATGGGAGATAAAATAATATCTGGAAACTGCGCACCCGTCACTGACGATTCAGGTGGCCTCCGAATGTTCAAGAACTTGTCTGGAAATGGTTTAGGTTCGGTCAAAGCCCTCTGGGGTCTCCGGTACCCTGACGACCTGCTTTCTGTGTGGATCACCAACCCAGATCACAATCGTACACACAAGACACGATTTGGCTATAAAGTTCTCGATCATGCGGCGAATGAACATTATACGAAGGACCAGTCCTGTCAAACAAGGCTGTCGAGAACTTGTTCAGTGACAAGGCCATCCACTTCCACATCCACCTGCCAGTTGCTGATGGCTATTCGTGCCGCTGGTTTCCCATCCCAAACTGTACCAGAAACATATATTTTTCCTGATTCCTTGATTTTTTGCACAAGCTGGACATTTACTTGTTCATCTCTCGCTCGAAACAAGACAATTACGAAGGTCCTCGAGATAGCCTCCTCCTTGCTTGTCGATGTGGGCAGGAGTTCATATTTGTCGTGTTCCCAGATCCACCCAGCAAACCGCCGAGCCAGTGTGATTTGTCTGATCAGCATATCAGTATAGCCTCCTCGGCCATAAGCCAACAAACTATGATACACCGGCAATGCACGGAAACGCCGGGAGTTCTCAATGCCGATATTCAGTGGACTTTGAATTAGAGAAGCTGTTGTACCAGAGCTCAGATATGCGGCGTTGCCGTTCATGCATGTGTCCACGCTTAAATGTTTGTGACGAGTGAAGAAGATACCACAATCGTAAGGGACATTCAGTAGTTTGTGACCGTCAGCGGTGATTGAATCTGCAAGCTCCAACCCCTGAACTCCGTCAGTGAGTTCTGCATACTCACGAGCTTGAGGATGGCCCATGAGAATTCGAGCAAAGAGTCCGAAAGCCCCATCAACATGTATCCAGATGCCATGTTTGTTGCATATATCCCTGACCTTTCTCACCATAGGAATCGAACTGGATGCAAAGTGTCCCGTATTGACCTCACCTGCTGAGATAGCCAAAATGTATGCTGTGCGCTGGGCTTCCGCATCCTCTGCTAGGCTTTGCAGAAGTTCTACGTCGATTGCGAGAAAGCTGCCTTCTTTGGCAATGGAAACAATACTTGATCGTCCTAGCCCGACAAGCGCGGCAGCTTTGGCAATAGATGAATGAGGCAATGTCGATAACACTTTGACTTGGTCGACTTGCGCCGCCTGAGCCACGGCGAGTATTCCATGCTCCCCAACACTCATTGCCTTACCTGTAGCTCTCCGAGCCGCTTCACTTAGAACATATTCTCGTCCCAGTCCTAACCCTAGCACGTTCGAAGCAGTCGCGCCTGTTGTAAACGTTCCACCTCCATTGCCCGCGGCTCCAATTTCCCAATCCTGTTTGGGTAGATTCAACAGATCTATTAGCATATTGAGCGCAGCAACCTCGACAATGGTCGCAATGGTCTCACTCGGCAGATGGACTCCGACATTTTGATCATAGATTGATGTAAGGATGTCTGCGATGAGTGCAGCTGGTGTCACGCCGCCGGTGACGAAACCATAATACCTTGCTGATAACGACGAGGCATTGAGGTAAGGAAGAACATCCGTGGTCAGTCTCTCAATGCTGCGCTGGAGAGGAAGGGGCCCTTCCGGAAGGTCGGTAGACCATCTTGGGAGAGCTGGTATACTCTTAGGCAATATCGTAGATGTGTCCCGTGCAACGGGTGGTGTTGACTTTAGGATGCCTCTGACGGTGTCGAGGATCTCGTTGATACTTTTGGGATCCATGGTGAACATGTAGAACTCTGATGTTGCTCACAATTGCTTGATTCTAGAGAGGACAATACTGAAGAAACCTTTTGAAATCAGGGCAAGTTGTTGCTGCTACAAGTGCTTACAGCGCGTTGTGCGTTTCAAAGATACTTTCGGGTATGACTGAAACACACCATCCAATATCTGCTGCGAAATCGTCCCTTCTCCAAGCAGCGACATTGTGTTGGTGCACAATTCTCCCGTACAGAGAGGTCTGAGTCACGAATCCACGTTTCACCCCCGCTGAAGGAGTCCTGGTCCTGGTAGTCGACGGACAACTTCACTCGCATATACCTGCTTATTTGGGGCACAAGCAACGGATTGTCACAAGTCCTTGTTCATGAGCACAACGACATTTGTGTCCGATGCACAACTAGCGCGCTAAGAGTAAGGACAGAAATTGGGAACCAAAATGCGCCGTTCACTGGTGACCATTTTCCTGGCCACCCATTCAATGTGTTTTCATTAGCACTGCTTCATGCATGAAGCTTGCCAGCCGTAGCCAGCTCATGATCCTATCTGATACCGTGCATCCTATATGCCCCAA
The DNA here is from genome assembly GCA_030247915.1 of Neophaeococcomyces mojaviensis. Lineage (NCBI taxonomy): Eukaryota > Fungi > Ascomycota > Eurotiomycetes > Chaetothyriales > Neophaeococcomyces > Neophaeococcomyces mojaviensis. Next base: position 27,838 of record JAPDRQ010000069.1, read on the forward strand.
TCCGCTCAAGGCGTACCTTGACCCATGGTCCTTCCACCAGCACTGTATTGAGATATTTCCCCTCCTGTATACAAGTACAGATTCCATAAATTCCTCAAGCTTCATACATGTGGACCTTACGAGGCGACTTCCGCTTCGGCCTGGCCCACTTCGGGAGCTGTTTGTTCCTCCTGCGGCTTTATCAGCTCTTCTTCCCCTTCGACAACAAATTTTCTATTGCTAACATGATTCTCCGACTGGTCATCTCCTTCTTGACCCTGCTGTTCAGAACCATTCGCTTGATCTTTCGTCCACTGGAAAGCGGCCATGCTGCGATGCTGGCCCGGCTCATGTTGGTACGGACACCGCGAATTTGTGCAGGGGTTGAATTTGCATTTAGTCTGCAGATGAGTGAATTTGCAATCCTTGTTTGTGCATGAAGCACCAAATGAACACAATGGCATGGTTGGATGCTTGAAGGCGCAATTGGGGTTGGTGCAGTTCGGCCAGAAGCGACATTCTTGCTCTGCTTTGTGGGCCGTAATTTGTGCGGGAGAGGGGTGCTTTGCGTGGCATTTGGCATTCTTGCAAGCCGCGCCAAACGAGCAAGTCTGAGTCATGTCTATATCGGCTCCTGGCGGCGCAACGGGCGACTGATGGGCGTACTGGCAGTCTTTGTTAAGACATCGCAAGTTGAAGTAGCAGATGGTTGAGGCCGGATCTTTAGGGCCGGTGGTAGGAGACAATGCCTCACTGACGTCCATGGCGGTATCGGTGGGTGTTTGCGTCTCTCCTTCAATGGCTTCTGCTGCTTTTCTCGATCCATTCTGAAGGTTAGCGCCTCGCCCTCGGCCTCGGATGTTCATGCCACCTCTTCCTCGTTCCACTCGATTAAACAGCGACTGACCATTCTGAGCATGTTGACCATTCTGCTGGGAGCCCGGCTGCATGGCTGGAGGAACCATGTTCGGCATGAATTGGGCCAGCATGCGCGCCTGTTGCTCCATCATCGCCATGAACTCCATCTGCTGTTGAGGAGATATCGGATTGAACTGCGCTCCTTGTGCGCCCTGCATCATCGGGTTCGGCATCTGCTGCTGCTGCCCTTGTAGACCGTTCAGAGCTTTTTGCATCCCGGGTCGCATGTCTTTGTTGTGAGTGTTTTTCGGGCCTTTCGGCGCGCCTCGCGCATGGCTATTTATTCGGTCGTTGCCGCGGGTCCTGTGCAAGACGGAGTCGAAGCCACCTCTTCCTTGAGTCGAAGCGCGTCCGCCTCTGCCGCCTCTGGGTCCGCCATGTAAGCCTTTGGGCCCTTTAGGACTAGAGATTGTTAGCGTTGAAGTGCGCGCGTCTGATCGTTCGACATACGCATTATCCGGAGCAGATTCACCCAGATCGTTCTCATACGCCGCCGGGATCGCTGTCTCTTCCGACATAGGAGCCTGTTGAGAAACGTCATTGCCGCCGGAGTGGCCAGTGATGGTGGCAACATAGTCGGTCAGCCATTGTGCAAATTCCTCGTACCCAGTCGCATCTTGTAACAGATCGCTGGAAAGCTCGGCGGCAATTTGATCTTGTGTCTTCCCGTTGGCCACCATCAACACAATATACTCTGCTAACGATGTGTCGTCTTCGTCTTGTACCCATCCTTGTTCGATTGCCTTGGCTTGCACGGCCGTCTTGAGCTGGTCCGCCAGCGGACTCTCTTCAGAAATACTCGACATGATGTCGACACCCGATTTTGGTGGTACGCGCTCTTCGTGCAATTCGGTTGGTCTGTTTATGCAAGTAGTAGTAGCTGGAGTGTACACTCGATCTTGTTCGTGAGGTGCGATCAGTTGACTGTGAGGGCGTTTGGGTTTGGTGGTAATTTGCAAACATCGCAACGGCAGCAATACTCTATAGTCGGCACGTGACTTGGCTGACTTGATTCCATCAGGCTCCACTTCAATCGGCTGACCAAGCTTCTTGCAATTTGGCCAGGCTGCAACAGCGCTTGCTTGTTGAAACATCTAATTGACATTACTTACCACGCTTCAAGATTGTGTGTCCTACAGCCTCTCACGATTACAACGATCAGTTTTGCTGAGTTTTGTGTACGACTCGTTTCAGACAAGCGTACTGTACTGGGGGAGCTCTGGCTAGTCGTGATTAGTCTCCGTGCTGTGTTACGACAGTCATGGAACCTGGCATCTGGCACCGCCTCGAATGGTTTGTGGGTTCGGGAGACCCTGGTATAGCCTTATTGAGCAAGTACTGCATAGCCTCGTAGATCACTTGAGCGTCACAGATCTTTAGAATGCAGAAGTAGCAACAAACCCACCCGATCTTTCGCTCGTCTTCATTCGGTCCACCATGCCGAGCTCGCCATCACCTTATTGCTGACGTATTTGCAATCATTTAACCTCCGTCTGCCTGGATATCGGGATCAAAAACCATAGGCTAGCAGTATTATACACAGCATCAGTCCCAGGCCAAGTCTAACACCAAGAAAGAGAAGTCGAACTTCTTCCACACTACCCTACAATCCACCCTTCTCGTCTTTCCCAAAACCTACTTTCACCCCTGGGTGTGGCGCCAGCGTAATCGTAATCCCAAACTCTACATTATCATTTCCATAGTCAAATAGTTTATCATACTCAGTAAACAACCGAATAATGACGTATGCCATTTCAACCATGGCGACTATATAGACGTTAGCACAATCTGCTTCCCACAAAACAAGACTCGACTTACACTGCTGGCCAATACAGATTCTCGGCCCTCCGTTAAACGGAATAAATGTCCACCCTGCATGCCCCTTCGGCTGCCATGTCGCCCAGCGCTCAGGCACCCACTGGTCAGGCTCATACGGGAACGTCTCACTGATTTCGGGATACAGGTCGCGTCTCCGCTGCATAATAAGCGTACTATACCCGACGGCCGTGTTCTTCGGGATCCCGATCGGTTGGCTACCGTCTTTCCCGCCACCTCTTGGGAGCGTAGTATCATGCAGCGACGTGCGTACATTGAACGGTACAACCGGATAGAGACGAAGTGTCTCGTTAATGATCCACGTAAGGTACTTCATGTTCTTGATGTTTTCGTACGTCGGCCTCGCGGAGCGCGAGGTACCAACGTTTTGAGCAATCTCGGCGCGGAGTTTTCGCAGAACGAGCGGGTGCCGGGCGAGCTCGAGGATCATCCAGGAGAGGGTGGTGGAAGTTGTATCACGGCCGGCAAGGAGAAGAGCTACGAGTTGGTCGCGGATGACTTTCCAGTCTCTCGTATGGCGCGCCAGGGCATGCAGGAAGGTATCTTGCTTCTTTAACTTGCCTTCGAGTTCTTCCGGTGTGAGAGAAAGGGCCTCAGTGATCCATGGCTCGATAAAGCGGTCCATGGTCTTTAGGCCCTCGTAGAAGCTTTTCATAGGAAGGAAGTGTCGGAGTGGACCGGCACGGCCAGCGAGGGCTTGTTTGCGCTGCACTTCGTCGAAGGCCGTCGCAAACTCGGTTTGTTCGTTGACTAACGAGCCGGCGCTGTGGCCAAATAGGAAATGGGTCGACGCATCCATAGCGAAGCGAAAGAACAAGTTCCGCATGTCAACTTGTCTAGCATCGCCAGGTCCGAGGTGAGTGAACAATTCCTGGACATGCTGTTCGATTATGTTCAAGTCGGCCACGCGTTCGCGTTGGAACATGGGCCGGATGAGCGCACGAGAGTCGGACCATTGTTTGCCGTCTGTGGTGAAGATGGAGTCACCAAGAAAATCTTGCCATTCGAGGTGAAATTGCTGCCCCTTGCCGTAGTCTTGGAATTGGGATGTTAGAATGGCTTTGATGTTTTCAGGGTCTGCCGTCATGATGACTCGGATGTCGGTGAGAATTCGAAGCTCCATGGTGTAGTTCAGGGTTTCGAGGGCTCCTAATTTCTTCCACTCATCGAGCCAGGCGTCCATTGCCCGATTGCGTAGGAAGTAGTTGCAGGCTTTGATCGGCATATCGAGACCCCATGGTAGGTACGTTGGAATGATTGGGGCGGTCAGTCCCAGGCGGCGGATTTTGCGTTCAGCAGCATAGCGTTGAATATACACTGAGGCCACGAAGAGAACCACGACTACTAAGAAGAGATGCGTGTAGGTGACAGGGAAAGGGAGGGCGGGATGTGTGAGAATCGCCATTTTCGCTGTTCAGCCTTGAGATACGACTAGATTGGGGGTTGCAAGATGCTCAGGAATCCATCAAATAGCTAATTGTCGAAGAGAAATACCTTAAAATTTTCCGTAAGACCTTGAAACATCAAAACAACAAATGCACATGAAGCATGTCGTACCAAGACAGCGGAGCAAAGTCTTGCCTTACCGCGGCATGTTCGCAAGGTGGAGGTCATATGGGCTTAGTATCCTCTGCGCGTACAACTTTGGACAATTAGCCAAACTCAAATATCCCACGCTAGCAGTTCGACCCCCTGTTCTTCCACCATCATTTGATAGCCACCACGTAGCCCAATGGTCGTATCAATGGTATCATTCGAATCGCCTTGTTGTCCCGTACACGTACATACCAACGACTTGTATTCAAAATGCCTGGTGTTGGTGGACAGTTCGATCTTCAAATACTCAGTGAACAACGCGATCTCGCCGAGGCCAATTTTGACCCGACCTCGACACCTGCTGTGGGCAGTATCTCAATCCAGGACGTACGTACGCAGTTACAACGACCTGTACCGCATTGGCAAGGTCGATTAGAAGTGCCCTATCGAGATTAGGAGCTACGAGATCCAATGTAGGTATCGTGGTCGCCTATATAACTGTTTTTACTCTTTTTCTAATGTATCCTTAACCAACTCGTATATTATATTAATATCCGTACAAAACGCGATATTAATCGCAAACGACCATGGAAGGAGATAATAGATATCGAGATGAGGCGCTGGCTAGCTTATCGACTATAGATAATTAAGAGTACGCCTATAACGACTTAAATATAGGATATATAATCGATTAAAGGTCTACGTATACAGATAATTAGTTATCAGCGTTTCAAGGCTATCGAACGATATCTCGCAGTTAATAGTGATACTACATTAGATAGAGAATATACTACTTAGTTTAGGAAGGTTTAAACTGCTCTAGACCTCGTACATAGTCGATTTAAAATGATCCTAATTCCAGAAAGCTATTTAACCGTTGACGAGTCCACTATCGAGTTCCACGGTCGCCAGAGGAACAAATATCGTATAAGGTATAAGCCCGTTAGCGAAGGCTTTTATATATTTACTCTCTATAGCTACGGAGGTCTTCTATATAATTTTACAGTATCGTTTAGTTAAAATAGCCTCGAGGGGGTCCCTAAGGGTATCGAGATTAATATACTAACTAGGAGCGTTTAAAAGAGGAAGAGAGGTACGAACAATAACCAGGCCTTCCTAATTATACTTCCACCTTAAAAGGTAATAATATACGTGCTTTACGAGCGAGTTACGACTAAATAGAGGTATTAGAGGTTCGTCTACTATATAAACAACCTCTTCGTTAATATATCACTAGCTAAAGCGTTATTAACGATTAATATTAATATTTATAGTACTACGAGGGCTAATACACTTAGATTTCTATTAATATTACTCGTAATTAAGTATAGATTTAGCTCCGAATTATAGAGAGATTAATATACGGCCCTTATCGTAGACGATTTAGTAGCTTATATAATCTAGAAAGACTACGAACGACAGTATATCGTATCCTTTATATTTATAGTCTATAGTCCGTACGATATAGTACTAGTAAATCGATATATAAGAGCGAATCACTTTACTAGGACGATACTACTTAGCTTTACGATAGCTTAAGTTAGTTAACTAAGGATTACAGTTAATTATAATTAATATATAGGTAATACAGACCTCTATAACCGCCTACGAGCGTATAAGAGCGTACGACGACCCTACTAGGCTAAATAAATTAAAAAATTCATCGAATTCATTATCGATATCTATTATATTAATACCTTTATTATTTAGAAGCGATATTAAGCTTAAACTACTAAGGATCGACGAGATCGCGATCGCTTTCTTACTTAACTTATAAAGGGCCTTATTAAGGTCGCAGAGGACGTCTATATACCAGATCTAGTTAAGATACGTAAGTATTATACCTAGGGAGCCTGTTAACCTCGCGAGTATATTAGGCGTAATCCTCTAGGCGATATTACGAACTTAGAGGACAAAAAGACGTATACCAGTAAGACCTACGATTACTGTACGCACTGTCAGAAGTATCTATACCTACAGAAGGGTTGTTGGAGGGCATATTACGATCAGCAAGGCCTTCTAATCAGGGAAGAGGATCGATATTAGTAGAGGCAAGCAATATCACCACCACGTAAGGTATTTAGTCGTTTTGTGACACCACGATTTGTCTATACAAGGCCAGACCGCAGCCTCAAATGCGCGATAAGGGTTGGAATCAAGATCTGGTACGCATACAATATCATACTCGTTGCAATGAGATTACTTCTATGTAATGACCATCAAGTGGTGCTCCCGGAGTGGAGCCGCTAATTGTCCAAAGTTGTACGCGCAGAGGATAGCAAAAAAGGATGTCTTGGTTCTGTTCTCGTGTTCAAGCTACAAAGTTTCCGATTGGTGCTGCTGCTATCCCATATAAATTTCTTCCTCTTACTGGTGGATTCTGGAGAAAAGAAACAAACGTTTTTACGGAAGCTGTTGTAAGCGAAAGTGTTTAGCTCGCTTCGAAAGAGTAGCCCCGCAGAGGCAAGGACTAAGCGCTCGATGCGACGTTTGGGTCCATCTAACCTGAGGAATGACAACCGAGCATACGAACAAGACCATTTACAATGAGATGAAGATCCCGGCTCGTCCATGCAAAGGAGACAAACCTTGAGGAGCTGCGTTAAAATAAAATCTATATATAAAAAAAGGAGTTAACTGGTAGCAATTAGCAGAGAAATAGTTTAGAAGGACGCCATTGTCTTCTGAGAGAGTATATGGTTGATTGTCAAGATGCTAATTTTCTCGTCTAACAAAGAACAATCAAAACGTCGCTCCACCGATTAAGAATATGCGCTCCTCTTCCCTCTGGATATACTGCACAACTTTGTTCGCATTTTGCGCCAATGCATTCCTTGGCGTGCCAGCGCTGGCAATACAGTACAGCTCGAACATCGGCGTTACCCAAGCAAGCGCCGAGCACGTTGTGTTCACCATGTGCTGTACTTTCACCGTAGCGAATTTTGCGTGTACCGAGGCATGCAGCAAACCATAGATCGAGAACAGCTGCCTCCGAGACTGCGAGTCGCTGAATTGTGCTTCGAAGGACGGCATGAAAAATTGCACGTTACCTTTTGATTTGTAGAGGAAATGCCGCAGTGCCGTTCCGGGCACGATATCTGTCGGTAGAGGTCGACCGTTCTGCACTGCTCTGTGGATGACTTTCATGCTGCCATTCTTGCGAAGTTCGTGGATCAGGTAGCTCTTCATGCTTTGAAGATCCTCGAAGCTTTCTTTGTTTGCACTGAGTAGGATGATCGCCACGGCATCTTCTTTGGCGATCTTTTCGTCTATGTCGAGTTCACGGACAGCTTCGCTAGCCACGTCAAGGAAGCTGACGTACATGTACAGGTAGCCTCTGTTGTTGAAGCCGGGAAGACATATCGGGAGGAAGGACTCACCGCCGCCTGCCTTGATGCCTTCGGCTTCGAAGAGCATGTTGAAGATTAGTTGTAGATCGCCTGGGTGCAACGAGTGCTTCTTGGGTCGAATAACGCTGACAAGTCTGCCGCCTGCGACAATAAGTCCATAAAGAAGATCGTCAACTCGTGCCTTTACCATTGTATCATTGATGATTTTCCGGTGGGCTTTCCGCATTCGGAGACTCTCTAGTGAAGTCAATAGCGTAGATGGAGATCCACGGGTGAAGCTGTCGGCTAAAGCTGAAAGCAAGACTTCAGTGCCTTGCAGCGGCCTGCGTAAATCTGTCGATGGTCTCACGGAGAAGATATGGGACAAGGTTGGCAGTGTGAGAGTGGACAAGATCTGCATGTATAGAGCATCTAGTTGCGCGCGAAGTTGTACCTCGGATTCTGGCAAGGTGCTAATAGCTACCAGGAACAGATTTGTCTGCGAAAGGATAACGAATTTTGTGTCGTCGGCGAGAAAACTTCGAAGCTGATTATCCCAGGAGGTATATGCTGATATGATGGTTTGAATGATGCCCACGTAGCTTGATATAATGGCGTCAGAGCCATGTCTCGTGTATATTGGTTTCCCAGCAGCAGAGAGGATGAGGAAGTGCTTCTTCTTCGCCTTCCATAGGTTATGGGCAAGCTCATCGTCATCATGCTCATCAGGTACGTCTGCGAACTCTTGGTCGAAGTCTACTTGTGGTACTAGTTCTGTCTCCTCGCGTGCTTCGTTCGTGGAGAGAAAGCCACTATCGAGGCCGAAGTCGTCGCTCCTCTTGTTGTGAAAAGCTTCACCAAATATGCTGTCCTGCTCTTGTGCATGCTCTGAGCTTAACTCGAGACTTCTGATGGAACTATCGTCAGCTGTCTCGCTCGCAGTCCTGCTGGCGGACTTGCTTCGAGATGGGCTTGATATGTTCTGGCTGGACACTGATCGCAAGTTCCGGACACTTCCAGAGGAGAACGCATTGGCATCGGCCACAGAGAGAGCAGTCGTGGCCCTTGAGACAAGGCCTGCGCGGGTGGGAGGTCGGGAGCTTGTGTTTGGCTTGCTGCCATCCTGAAAGAAGCTCAGAGTGCTCGGCCGAGGTGGCAGAGGAGGTCGGTGTGGGTCAGATGAGACGTCTTGTACTTCGTGTTCGACTTGGTCGCCATGTTGACTCATGGTCATTACACATTAGAGCGTCAAGGATAAAGTCGTCATTCGGTATCAACAGGTCAGGCTGGTCCAAATATGGCATAGGATAACATCGGGCATGGATTCCGTAGGCAGTTTTGTCTTGACATCGCGACTGCCATATATGAGTGAGGCATACACTTATTCGGTTTGCTCCTCGGAGGCCGCCATCTTGCAGAAACCCTCCTAAAGAGCCTCTCTATAGCTAGAGCTCATGTAACGGTCTCTGGCGGTCTCTAGCAACGAGTTCTAGCAGAAATTGCGCTAGCGCCGCGGAAATTATATTCGCCGAGGACACTTTGACCTCGATCTTGAATGATAATGCTGTGGCCTGTTTACAACGGCCTTCGGCCGGACACTGGATGTGATTTTGACACAAGAGAGAAGGCGTTTTGCATGATCCGTGCAACTGAAGGGTAGTTACCGACAAACCAGAAGATCTTCCTCGAGGAAGCGACATTCTTTCAGGCCATCCTTCAAACTCTTTACATCAACAAGCACGGAACGTCGAAACATCGCAGTCCTACAATCTACTTACCTACTCTCGATCATGGTCGCTTGGCCTATTGATTTCCAAATTCATGGCAGTAGATCAAAAGGGCCTTCGTCGATACAATGCGACTGTTGAACGTTCACTTGCCTTGTTCGACCCTAACAGCGACTGGGCCGATTATATAGCCTTCCTGAGTCGCTTGTTGAAGTCTCTCGAAAGTGGGAAGCCTGATGGCGTCTCGGAAGTTCCTTCCAAAGTACGAGTAGCGTTGTGTCTGTCAAGATGTCTGCAACCAACGCTCCCTTCTGGAGTGCATCAAAAAGCGCTAGATGTCTACAATGAAATCTTCTCCATCATTGGAGTTGACGGCCTTGCTCGGGATCTCGCTCTCTATCTTCCTGGCTTATCCCACACGCTGGCTTTCGCAAACCTGGCCACAAGACCGCTTGTCCTGGACTTGTACGAAAAGTACGTGCTGAAACTGCAGCCATTGACCTTAAGACCAGCGTTGAAGGCTTTGATCTTGTCCTTGCTGCCTGTCATTGAAGAGGAAACAAGTGAAGATTTTGACCGAGGCCTGCGAACATTCGATTTGCTGAGAGTCTGCTTCTCCGAACAGGGTCACGAACCCTTTTTCTGGCAGACTTTGTTTGTTGCATCTGTCTCAAATCCGCTCCGTAGGGCCGGTGTTCTTGTTTATCTTACTCGACATCTACCAAAGCTTGCCTCAACAGCACAAACCAACAACAACTCCAATGAAACAAAACCGTCGACGAGTGAGGATACCCCAAGTCCCGTCGTCACACCAGAACCCGGACTGCTAGTGAGATGTTTTGCTACAGGCCTTCGCGACGAACATGCGCTTGTACAAAGAGGATTCTTGGATCTCCTGGTAACTCACCTGCCACTCAGTGCTAATGTTCTGCAAGATGCAGCTTATCAGAAGGACCTTGATGTCCTCGTAACGGCAGCAATGATGGTAGTACTTCGCAGAGATATGAGTTTGAATCGACGCTTGTGGGCTTGGTTCACGAGTTTTGACGGTAAACCACCTAGTGCACAAGTGGCTTCACCTTTAGAGTCTGCCGAGAAGCAGCTGGAGCTGAAAGATGAATACTTCATCAACTTTGGTTTGGCATCAGTTGTACGGTCCATACAAGCCTTGCTTAATGAGGCATCTACAACTCCTGGACCTCGAACGATTCCTTTCAGAATAGTGCTATCTTTGATGGACCGGTGGGAGATTGGTGGACCAGTGGTCAGAGCAAGCTTCGCACTAATGATGAGACAACTGCTCGCTTATCAGTCTTCTGCACCAACGCAAGGAGCGTTTGACGAAGTGTTCAGAAGCGCCAACGTATTTTTCGATGGAATTGAGAGCACAACGATCTTCGAGTGTCTCTCTGACCTTCTGGAAAGAAGTGATTATGAACTTATATCTTTCATCATCGCCAACTTCAATCTCGAACAAGCCGAAAGGGTCAGCGACTATATTGCGGGTTTAGGTGTCAAGATCGCGAACATGGCGCTTTCAGAGGAAAACCTCCGGTCACCGCTGATTTTACTGCTCAAGAATCTCATGTCAGTCGTGCCGCAAGCAGGAATATCTGCATCACAGTCGGTCAGAGTTGATTCCACGATCTCGTTGCTCGAAGCCACCATTCGTGTCGTTTGTGCTGCCTTTGAAGAAAATGACACTAACGTCTACTTACCAAACGCAGTTACCTGCTTCGAGATTGCTTTAACACTGAACTCATCTCTGGCACCTGCCATCAGTTCAGATTTTCTCGACAAGTTAGCTACCACGATTGGAACCGTCTCGAACACGAGCCACAGGCATTTCATTGTGGCCGATGCTTCTGCTAGAGTACTAACAAGCTTACTAGTACGGTCTGTCGATGTTGAGGAAGCGATTCGCCAACAGTGTTTGAAGTGCGTGCCGCTCATTATCACCAGTCTGTGGACATTCCTTGACTCAAAGACGCCTCAATATCATGTTGCCATTGTCGAGCACGTCTGGCGGCTTCATGATTTGACCTTCGAACTTGAGATTGTAGAGAGCACAATACTGGACCTGCTAGGTTCGAAACTCAGTACCAGTGTTGATGAAGAAGGAGGGATTGAGGAATTTAGCATACTATTTCATCATACCAAAACTGTCAAGCGAACGCCAGATGATACAGTTCCGCGGATGTTGTGCCGGCCTGTACTTCGCATTCTTGATTCCCTGCGTGAAGAAGACAGGTCAGAACCTGGAGCTCAGTGGCTCTTGAGCTTGCAAAATGTTGAGCCTATTCTTGGTATCGTGCTTACTCCTCAGTCGGCGGAAGAAGAGATTGCACTCACGTTCAATCGAGTACAAAAGATCATTCGGGTCATGAAGCTAGCACAAAGTCACTGGCGAGTTTTCAGCGAGTCATCCAGTTTCAAGGACGTCTACGGGTTCTGTTTGCCGTTAATCTCTGAACAATCTCAAGATCAGTCAGACTTGATGCACGATGCATTTATGCTGTTGAGGACATTGTACGGCGATCAATCCGGGAACACACCACCGGAAGATCTCATCGCTCTCCTCGTTGAGAAACTGCATCATAGTTTGGAGGACTCGACGTGCCAGGAGGAAGTGCTCGACACGCTCCTAGCCATTCTCACCGATAAAAGCGTACTTCCTTCATCCTTAGTTCCAGTGCTCTTATCAGGATTGTCCTCCGTCGCTGCCGATGACCGGTTGGACAAGTGGATCACGTTGCTTTGCAACTTCCTTCCAAATCACGCAGCGCTCCTCCCAAGTCTGCTTAAAGTAACTAGTGGCTTCTGCAAACGTATTGAGCAAGCTTTCGAAGACTTACGGTCGGCTTTTGATCACAGCAAGGATTCAACAAGCTCGAAAAGCCCAGAACGCTCTATCGCGAACATGTTGTCAGGGTTGGAGTTCATTCTTGCACGCTCACACCAAGTAGTCCACCAAAAGTCCTCGCCAAGCGCAAACGCTGCTGCGACAGGGCAAGAAGCAGTATCAAGCCGGTCGCGTGCGAATGATCGTCTCACGGTCACGCTCTGCATGCAAGACTCTGTGAAGATTTGCGCGCGATTGTGGTCCTGGAAATCGGCTCCTAAACTAGAGGTGCGCAACGAGCCCAGGACGGCTGCAGGAGATACCAAATCGTTCCAATACGCAGCCATGAAGCTGCGGTCGAGAAGTCGCAGGATGTTGGAGAACCTGATTGAAGCAGAACAGCAGGAGTGCTTGGAAACGTTGATCAGCATGTGGGTGAGTCAGGAACAACTTCCGGTTCTTGATCTCCTGCAGACGCTGAACGGAGCTCGACCACGGTTGATGATGCCTGCTGTCTTCAATGCAATACGCAGCCGCACAAACCCGGTCGCGCTAGCTCCCACAAAGAAGTCAAGTCTCTCTGTGCAGCTTGGATCAAGAGAGTTAATTTGGTTCTTGAACGAGTACACAACTGCTTTAGAGGACGATATGCTCGAAGAGATATGGACTGACTGTGCAACGTTCCTCAAAGAAATTCTGGGCAACCCAATGCCCCATCGTCAAATTCTGATTCAACTTGTCCAGTTCTGTGCCGTGTTGTCGAGGAAGATGGAGAACACCAACTTCACAGAGGAATCACGAATGTATCGAGAGCTTGCAGATCTTTGTGCGCGACTGTTTACGGCGATCTTTACGATCAAGCCGGCGGGCTTCGACGGATCCGTAGGTGCAAAAGTGAATGGAACCAAATCGTCAAAAGCCGGAGACAATAACGCCCAGGGAGAGGATAATATGCTCACAACCCTTGTCAACACTTTACCGTACCTTGGTCCTGTCTTAGCTCAGCATGATCGGCTCAGTACAGTCTATACAGGAATATCGACCAATATCACCAGCCCTAACCTTCACTCTCGTATGTTCCCCAGCAACCTAACAGTCGAGCTCCTGGATGTCATGCGCCAAACGGCCTCTTCATCCGGTGTCTCAAAAACTTGGAAGAAGGATATGCTCGACAGCTTCAATCATTCACGCTTCTTCCAAAGCTCGCCAGATCTAGCAACTCGCGGTTGGCTGCCGCTGATCAGGCAATTACAAACAAACGACAAAACAATGGTAACCGAATGCTTGTCTAGGATTGCGCCACCAGCTGCAGCAGGAATCATGTTCGGTGTCGGCGCAACAGCAGCCCGCAATGAGGCGGACCGCAGGACACAGCTCGAGCTCCGAAGGATAACTACACTAATACTGTCATCGGATGCAGATGGTTCTCTGCCTCATCTACAACTGATCCTGCAGAAAGTGGAAGAACTTTTCGTGGCCACACCTGAATCGTCACCGTCACTAGCTACAAGAGGCGACGTCTACATCCTGTTGCGGGCTCTACTCCTCAAGACAACCCACTCGAACCTATCCTCCTTTTGGCCACTTCTAGATGCTGAGCTCAGAGCACTATGCAAAGACTTCCTCGCGGGCGAAGACTCCACGTACACCGAGTTTTCCAGACTTCAAGGCGCTAAACTGCTTGACCTACTGCTTCTCATGCGGCCAGACGAGTTCCAACTCCACGAATGGCTATTCATCACAGACACAATTGATGCAATCTACCCCAACACAACTATCAGTACCAGCTACCAACCATACGCTGATGAAATAGCCCCTATATTGAGTGCCAATGGATCAATATTGGAACCGCAGACATCAGGACCGAGACTATTAAGAAAGCCGTGGCTCTCTGGGGATGAGACAAGGAATAAGGAAGATTTGGAGGGGCTACTGGCGGGTTTTTTTGGACAGTTGAGTATAAGGGCATTCGAGGATCTATACAGTCTGCAGCCACTTGATGATGAGGCGTGTCAACAAGACTTGATCGCGGACGTGTTTTCTGATACTGTGCCGTAAGCAAGACCTACCACTTATAACATGAACCAGTAAGCCAAGATTCCGTGTTTTCCAGTATTCTAGTCGTCGCCATGACTCATATCGCTTGCCGCTCTTATTGTTTTGCTGAACAACAATCAAAATGCTCATTAGTGTACTGAGGGATTTTTAACACTAACAACGGAAGTTTGCCGAGGCGTGACCTACTAGAGTTCGCCAAGCATCCGGGGAGCTCTTCTCCACCGCGGGATCAACTACAAACGGCGGCAGATTACATCTACGCGACAACAGGAGCACAGCCTCACATCTTCCGTATTACTCGATCGGAAGCCTACAAGCCTACCTGTCTCAACTTCAAACCTCCATTGCGCAACCAACTCAACTCCAGTCGTCCCGCCAACTTCGTCGTATTGAACCAACCATGGCATCCCGTCTGTTTGCCGGCCGAGCTGCGACCTTCACCAGAGCTCTACGGACCTCCCAAACGCCATCAAGATCATTTCAGACCACACGGACGCAGCTGCAAGAGATAGCCGCCACACCAGTAAAGAAGCCAGTCGGAGCTTTCAGGGGAGGGTAAGGTCAAGTCCTCTACCACTTGCCGCCCCTTCGAGGCAGTCTTCAGCATCTTTGCGTCCCAGATGCTGACCCAGTTCTCTTCTAGGCTATTTGGCTTCCTGCTCGGCACTACACTAGCAGCCGCAACTGCATACTATTATGTGATCGATGAGTACAGGCTGGCAAACGATATGCTCACTGAAGACATCTATGTACGAGAACCGCTATCCTATCCCCAAGCTACGCTCTGTCAAACTCGGCACCTCCCCGCCCTCCTGATGGTCTACCCACCCTAGAGAGACGATATGCTAATACTCGCGCAGGCGCTACAAGCTTCAGTTCAACGCTTACATGATCACGTCACTGTACTAGAGAACCAGGCAGCGCAAGATTCGGGGAAGAAATGAGTTGGCCATGAAGTAGGAGGGAACAACAGATGAAGGAATGAGCGACATTGCTAGGCGTTTGAGCGGGAACAATTTCAAATCAACCTTTTCTCCAAAACCACTGTACATCATTGGCAAATTGAAGCTGTCGAATTGTGGAGTGATGAGGGATTGGCGGCAGCTATTTCCTCCTGGAGCAAGTCAACACATGGAGGTCCACTGCGAGACTACAGCGGGACGACGGGGGGCTCCATCAGGAGGTGTCTTGGACACCTCTTCGTGCATGCTGATTAATGCCTTAAACCTGATTTCTTTCACATGTGTCAAAGCATAAAATTGATGCCTCGTCAGTTAGGCAAATACTGTTTTCTGTACAAACATCGTAAACACCCATCTATTCCAACAACATATTCGCCTTGAACCACTCCGTCATGCCCCTAATAGAAGAGCTTCCTGTTAATCAGCCGCCGCGTGCCTCCGCCGGCTGGGCCTATGTCCCCGACACTGGCCCCATAGCCGCTCAACAACCCAGCACGCGCGGCGACCGCAAGCGTCTTGCGGCGACCGCTGCCGCCTCTCGCAACCAGAGCGCAACTGCGACCGCGAAGCAACAGAAGGCAATACAACAGCGTCTCGACTCGCTAGACAAAGAAAATTACAGAGATGGCATCAGCGTACCGGTCCCACCAAGGAAAGAGAAAGTGGGGAGGAAGATGACGAGCAATGTACGACGGATACTGACTTATCAGAGGGGGTTCGCGCATTACTTGGCCGATGAGGAGGCGAACAACCCAAACGGCATTACTTATCAGCTGCCGACACTGCCTCCGGCTGTTCCTGGGTTGGCGAAAGAACAGAATGCCACGGCGCGGAGTAAGAGGAGGAGCACAGTGACAAAGGGCGCGATGACGAGTGAAGCAGCATCGTCAGATGCGAGAGATGCCACGGACACATCGCAGACGAAAGGGAGAAAGAGGGGCAGGCCGTCATCTAGCCACAAGCCGAATATCGCTGAGTCAAACTTGATGGATGCTACAGATACAGATGCTGCGCGCGTCAAGCCTGAAGAATCGCAGGATGCAGAAATGTCCAATGCTCCAACCATTACGCAAGCACAGCAAGAATCCACGCCAGTGCCAGCTCAGCAGCAGCAGCAACAGTCGCCCCAACCACCTTCCTACCCACCCGAATGGGACCATGACCCTCTCCTCGCAAGCTCGGCCTCAGAAGTCCCGCGCATGCCTAGTGATAGGGTCATGCAGCTTCTCATCTCGGAGCCACCATTGACGTATAATGCTGCGAGAGCCACGCCGCTGGAGCCGGATAAGCAGCTTCCATCGAGGAAGTTTTGTGGCGTGTGTGGGTATTGGGGAAAGGTGAAGTGCAAGAAATGCGGAGAGTGGACGTGTGGAATCTTGGAGTGCTGGAGGGGGCATGAGGGAGTGTGTCCGATGGCCAATGCGTTTTGATGCCTGACATTGATACATCGGGTGCTAACGACTTCTTTCGTCTACGTTGGAAGTACTTCTGATGCTAGGAGGTCGTGATTTGCTGGTCGTTGAACGTTCCCTTGACACATTCGTGTGAAGTAGTAGGGTTGGGCTTTTCAGGTGGCCAGCCAGCTGCTTTGCGGCCACGCGATCACCGCTGAAGTCTCCGGCCCCAGCGCCGCCTGTACGTCCTCCTCGCTAACCATCCCCTCGGCATCCTACGTAAGCTGTGCACGCCCTCCATAGTCCTTCACACATGGTCCCACTATCCCAACCACTTATCTCAACAGGTCTCAGCCCGTATCAGTTCAAGTCGCTGTAGCAGTTAGCAATGAAAGAACAGTAAGCACCAGAGCTGAGGACCAAATGGTACAGACTGTCAGGTCATCCACACGCTTTGTCATCAGCCGAATGAGGCGGCCGATTCAGTCTTAGCAGCGGCTCAATCATCAAAGCATTGACTATGCGATCTGGACTCCACTCTCTATTACCGTCCCAGCCTTCGTCATCATACTAGTTGATGATGTGAAAGACAGGAGATTGGAGAAAAGGGAGCGTGTATCATTCTACTCGAGGACCACGCAGCCGGTGCCTTCATGGGGCTACAGATCAACCACTAAGGATGCAGATGATCATGGACGTTTGGATACGAGGTTTTTGTAAGTGAATGGAAGGGCAGGGTTGAGTAGGAGCTGGGCTATTTGAGCCAAGACTCGTTAGGGAGAGTGTGTAGGCTGCGATTAAAGGCAGAAGTGTATGATATATTCTGGATGCTATGAAAAGTGAGATAGCAACAAAACTGAAGTGTATTCAAGAATAAAGGTTGAGCAACCGATCCGGACAAATAAAGTTCATGCTTTACATTCGTAAAATCACATTGGAGGTAATCAAGCCTCAGTTGAGGCTCTGTTCTCTCAATCAAACCTCTTTCGCATTTTATTCCTGCCCAAACCGTGTTCGCAAATCCTGAAGCCGAATGAAGCGCTCATTGAGAAACATTACTCCATAACCAATTCCCCACCCTTAAATGCTTGCTAGAAAAGTGTGGAGATATGGATCCGATCAAGCTTTCGATTCAGACTGTTGACGCTTCGACCTCTTAGGGTATCGCTGTTGTGGTTCCGGACCGTTGGGCGTGAGGTAGCTTGCGCCCTGCCATCTATTCTTAGCGGCAGTATCTGCCTCGTTTTGGAGGTAGTTGATGATTTTCTTGAAAGGATTCTTGGAGGCTTTTGATGCCGGTTGAGGGGCAACAGCACTGTTGGGTTTTTCCATTGAGTTATATGGCTGTACGATGGACGCTAGGGAGTTGAGTTATTTTCTGTGCAACGAAGCCTAAAGAATTGATCTTCTTGCTTCGATGTTTGACACGAACTGAGGGGGGTCAGTGTTTATATAGCGTCACGCGAGCTTATGCATGAATCAGGCGAATTAATACGAGTCACATCATAAGCAGAGCGTTCCTCATGAGTGACCAATCCCGAGTCTGAAGAGATGCAGACTTAAAAGCGCTGCTGTAACCATGAATGACGATGAGAGATTTGTGATTTTGAACATTACAAACAGTGAGAGGCTTAGTCAAGGATACGAGGAAGGTCAACGTTAAAAAGCTCGGTATTGTTTCCGGAAACCGTATCCATTCTTTATCGACGTCATTGCCTCAAGACGCGTCCAGCGTGTTAAGTGTTTTGCAAGCCATTTTGCCCCGAAAATAACTCGTTGTAGGAGCACAGTCAACGCTCGCACTAACTTTGCCAATTACTCGATGCCGCATCTTCAGAGATCTGTGCCGGTATGCCTCTCAATACCTTACGGCTGAATTATCAGCCTTCAAGTCATCCCAATGACCGCATCGTGTTCATCAAACCTATTCCCCGACCTGCCGCTGAGAAAGATGACTATGAACGAGCTGAGCTTGTACTCCAAGCAATCGCCGCGCAGTGTCTGCCTGTTATGAAAAATCATCACCTGTCTGTGACAACGCTGGAAGAACACGAGCCTAATCCGGAGTTTATTGGTCGTAATTTCAATAATGGCGAGATCATACAGCTCGTAATCAAGTCTAAGTCCGGGGCATGGCTACCCTTGAACATGATACAAATGGTTATGATGCATGAGCTTGCGCACAATACCCACATGAACCATGCCAAAGGATTCTGGCAAACTCGCAATCTTTACGCCATTGAGATGCAGCAACTGTGGGGAAGAGGGTATACTGGCGAGGGCCTCTGGGGTCAAGGCCACAGTCTGGGGAGTTTGAATGAGTCCCTCGGTAATAACATTGTCGGAAGTGAGGAGCTTGCGAAACTTCCCCTTTGCGGTGGCACATTTAGAAGTAGGCGAAGAAAAAGAAAGCCAAAAGAGGGCTTAGATCTAACTTGGAAAGAGAAAAGGGACAAGCGTATTGAGAAGAAGTTCGGCAAGAATGGTACGGTTGTTGGCGAGGATGAAGACAAACGCTTGTCTCTTGAGCTTAAGGGTAAGGGACCGTTGGGAGTGAAGCCAAGAGTTGCCCAGTCTAAAAGAGGTCGAGAGCTAAGAGCAGCCGCAGCGCTAGCTAGGTTCGCCACGAATAAGCAGGAAGTCGAAGCAACCAAGTCAGCTGCGGAAGTCAACGAAGATGAAACTGAAAGTGACGAAGGATACGAGGAAGTCGATGAGGAAGTCGAGGATGCAAGGGATGGTAATGGTCAAAGGCTTATGGACAGCAAGGGACAGCCTATGATTCGAGTTTGCGAAGGAGAAGAATCAGATGCTGCCGAAGCTAAGAGGGAATTGACGGAACTGACTAATCTTGACAATGCTACACGAGCTGATATTTCCTCGAACAACGGCGAAAAAGAAACACCTGCTTCGACAGCACAAATTCCAGGTCTAGCTTCAGACAACGTGGTTCCAGTTCACGATACTAGACCTTCTAGCGCAACGACAAAGACTACAACCACGGAACCAATATCACGCACCATATCCACAACGAGCGCGAGTCCTACAAGGACTCCAGATCTGGATCTTGACGCCTCGATCGTGAACTGCCCCATTTGCTCAATGACGAACGATGCAATGCAAGCGACATGTATAGCATGCTCTCATGTGCTGGATCCTCGAAAAGACCCTAGAAGCTGGGCCTGCACAAGTGATGCATGCAAAGACGGTTCATACCGCAATGCTGGTGACTGTGGTGTCTGTAGCATCTGTGGTGCTCGAAAACAGTCGACGCAAGTAAAAACGAACGATGCCAACCGTCGGACGCTTACCGCCGGGCATTCAGCGCATATCGCCTACCTGTGATTTTTTGGGGGAATTTTTTCAAGTGTGGGAATGCTGATGAAAGGTTCTGAGGAGTTACGATTTCTTCTGTAAAAGATACCCTTGTACGAACACTATGAGACATGATTTTTCTATCTAAGGGTCCCACACAAGAATGGTATCAAGGTGGGCTGGTAACCTGAATGAACAGTGAGATAGAGCTTGATCTGATTCAAAAATTTTATTCCACTTAGAGGCCTGGTTGGAGTCGGATAGACTGGAACAGATCTACCCGCCTGAAACAATGCAAGGTATCCTTCTATTTAAGCAACAACAGGATCAACTATCCATATGGAATGTTAAGAAGGTGGTGCGTTGCTTGACTAGAAATACATTTCGGAGACATTGTCAACCCTCCAGCGTCTCTGCTGCTCGTGGCACCTGTCTTTCTCGGCAGCTTCACAACTATTTCGCTCCTTCCTCGACAAGTTCCTTCCTGCTGTCAAATTCAAAATTTTCCTTTCACTGGCACATTGTCTTCTTTGTTCTAAAATTGCTTTTCTTTTTTATTCAACTTTGATATCCTGCAGCCACCCGATTTTTGAGCACACCAGCCAGACCAATAACCAAAAGGTATACCACAACAACTACACTCTATGAACCCTGCTGACATTGTAACAGACCTTGAAACTCTAGAACCAATCTAAAAACTGCTAAGACACCACACTACCAATATGGACGCTGCAACTCTCACCTCAGAAGTCATCTCAAAGATCACTGAAGTCGAAAAACAGATCACCCACCAGAATGATCCTGTTGCCGATGGCCCTGTTGCCAAAGCTCAGGACCACAAAGGTGACAGAATCGATGGCAAGGTGCTTCACGACATTACTGAAGGAGAGAAACTTGTCACACAACAGAACCGACCAGTTGCAGGAGGTCCAACTGCTGTTGCTCAAAGCCACCTTGCCAAGGTATGATTAATACCTCCTCAACCATATCAAGCTAATTTGTAGAAGTGTAACAATGGTAACTGCAAGGATTCAGAGCACCATTCTGGCAAACTCGACTCCGAGACCATCGGCAAGATCACTGAGGCCGAGAAGAAAATCATGCAATCATCCACTGAAGTCGTTGCTGACGGTCCCACAGCCATGGCCCAGAAACATGCTGGTGAAGCCATCACAAGTCAAGTCCTTCATGACATCACGGAAGGCGAGAAGAATGTTACTCACCAGGCTCGACCTATCGCTAGTGGCCCTACCGCTGTTGCACAGAGCGAACTCGCGAAGAGTCAACAAAAGCCAAGTGTCGATTGTGATAGCAACACTGCTTGATAGCTCATCAGATTCAGCAAGGACGTAGAGACAGTGCAGCCGAGTTGAGAGACGTGGTACACCTGGCGTGAGGCTCTTACCATTAGAAACATGAGTGTGTATGTCGTAGTTAGCAAACATGAGTTAAGCCTGGGAGCAGATGGGAGATGCCTCCTCGAACACAAGACGACCCTCATATTCCAGAGACATAGTTATGAAAACAATCCTACTTTGATTTCTGATTTCAATGCCTCCGCCGTTTTAGTCTTCCTTGGTTACGGAATCCTTCAAGCCAAACTCAGACCTTGTAATAGCCCAGTATATCTGGTCCAAAAATAGTTCAGCCACTTCGAAGTTCGTGCTTCGCTGAGGCGGGAAAAATGCATATCCTTCATAATACCTTCGTTTTCATCTCGATAAGCTCATAATGCGAAAACGAGGCAGCGACGCCGGTCAAAAAGTTGAGACTTCTTATTCGCAAACTTACGCATGATTCCAATTCCTATAGCAGCGGCTTGCTGTAACTAGACTCGACCTTGGGATACTTTCTAGCTGATACTAATCTTACTACTTGTACTGATGCAGAGAGGCAGCAACGGTATCAATGTGCGCTTCAATGATATTGTCTGGCACACGATCGAGAGCATCGCAAGCTTGCTCAATTTGCTAGGTGTTTGCCGTGCAGTGTCAGGCAATTGACCACGTATAGTAGGTTGCGCGTTTCAAAGGTCTTGCCTGGCATCAAAGGCTGATTTGCTGGCAGGTCACTACTAGAAGGGATGAGATGGAGAGAGCGATTATTGATTGGGCGTCAAACGTTTCTAGGTCGAGCTTGCTTACAACTTTCCTGGATACAGCCATAAGGACGTGAATAGGCACTCGTGCATTAACCCTTTCGTCATTCATGTGACAACTACCAACACGAATCTCATGATGAACATGTGTATAGAATACGCGGAAATTATCTAAGCCCCGACAGAAAATAACATCCAGTGGTTCCCAAACAGAGTGGCTGAGCTACTCGGCCGTACAGCTTTGCATGCGGGGTTACAGCCAAAGTCCGAGCCTTTGCCCCCATCTCATCGCAATTCCTTCCCGAAAGGGATAGGCCTTTACGACGGATTGACGTTGTGGACAATTATACGCGGAAGCTTTGCCCAGCCGATTGGATGATGTAGGGTCCGAGCATGATATTCGGACGCCCGACCCCGATGGTGGCTGCCTTCCTGAGGCTTGGCTGCCCGCAATGCGAGGCCCGGGCAGTGAACACTTGAACTCACAACACAATGCTCAGAATACGTACACTGGGAAAAGAGATACATATATCGAATCTCAGCAGTGGTGAAGATGCATTATTTTCATCCAGACCAGACAACAATCAGTCCGATCTTACAGTAGCTTCCCAGAGTACCACCATAACACAATACACCCATCACTCAATAAGATATTCAAAGTAGAAAACACCAGCAACAAGCAGCAATGGGCCTCATCAAGACTGCAATCTACGGCGGAGCAGGCTACTACGCCTTCAACAAGATCATGAAGTCAGTTCCCAACGGCCACAACCTCCTCTTTCCAAACCACATTCCCTCACTTTCGTTCCGAGAGGACACTACTGATTCCTCGACTCACAGACACCGCGAAGAGAAACACCAGTCAGCTTCTCAAGCCCCCGCGCCACAGACTTCGAGGCAATTCGACACTCAGTCTCAACAGTACCAGAATGGCTATGGCTACCAATATCAGCCTCAACCTCTGCAGTTCCAAGCTGCTTCAGAACATCTGCGCGGTCAACATATCCGCGTCGACCAGAATGGCGATTCGTACTTTACACACCCGCACCAGCGAATGTATCTTGCGGAGAATGCGCCGCAGCCTGCTTTTTATCAGCAGCCAACATATTATCAGCAGCCAGCTCCAAGGTATCAGTCAGGATTTGTCAAGGAGATCAATGAGCCGGTGAGCGCTGGGAAGAATTGAGAGAATATGGTGTCGTGATGTAGCGAAGGGTTTGGGAAGGGTTTGAGGCACTTAGCGAGCAGCGTTCCTTGTCGAATTTAGCAGGGAGTCAGGTCGGTGGTGACAGTGTATATTAGCTTTTGTTGGCGTAATCAATGCATAGACAGGAAGTCCGGGACCCAAACAGCTGTATAAATCTTTTCAGTTACTTTGAGTAATCACACACTTGTCATCTTCCTTATCTGCCGAGTTGCCATAAATATCCATCGTTCCAACCGACGTTCTTTGACTGCTTGGAAAACAAATAAGACGACAGTGTCGGGATGAAAAACGCAGGTGACTGATACACCGCCTCTTATTTCCAGCTCCGCTACTGTTATATACATTTCTGTGACATCGCTTCCAGAGTGGAGGACATCCATGTCACAAATGAGTAAGTTCTGCAGAAACTTCACGTAGCGTGGGAAACCTCATGGGTGACAAAGCGTGGCATTCAACCAGGAAACCGCTGTGGGAGACAGTATAGTGCTCCTCCGAGTGAGATGAGACTCTATGGCACTCTAAGGATTAAAGATGAAGAGACCGAGTCTGCAGCCAGTCGCTATTCTTCGTCCAGCGACTTCACTGTGCATATATGAGGGATGCGAATAGCTTTAGGACACGCTTTTGGACACTTCTTATGGTTGGAGAGCGGAATTGTTACAAAATGCTTATTCGGGGTATGAAGGCACTTAGGAGCAGAACCCATGATCAACTCGATCTCGGAGTAAGGGTTCTCGGAGTGAGGTGAGTAAACTCTCTGTATTTGTGCTCATCATGTCGACAACCATGTTCGTAGTTGTCTTGTAGTTGTTGATGAAGCTGACCAGTTGTCGATCATCGAGTCCTTCAAACTAACCTGAAGACGCGATGTTCGACGAGTCTGCTAGGTGTATCATCCCGAAAGTGAACGTCAGAGCCGCGGAGATCGCGACTATGTCTTGCTGCAATTCAGACCAGTTATCATGGCTGCTGGCTCTTTCCACTGATAGGCTCCCTAGCTCTGCCGCCCAGGTTGTATATGGGCGTACTCTCCCAGTTCCCGTAGTCCATGTACGTGGTATCATTACTCATATTGGAAACGTTCGGATGGGTAGAAGCGCTAGAGTCAGGCAGGAATAGGCCAGACTCGTTACCATAAAAGCCAGTAAATTGATCTAGCTGCGTCCAGTCAATCGAGCCAGATCCTTCGGGGCCGTCCAGAATGGTCGAAAAGGGACCGAAGCCGAGGTCCATATTCCATGCCGGTGGTACATATGCGTTGAGAGGAAATCTATTCTGGTGTACATCGTAGCCCATGTTCAGCCCAGTATTCAGGGTCTGCTGTATCTCCATTGGTGATGTACTTGGCTTGGTTGGGCTTAGTTCGATTTGGCCAACATTGGAAGCTGGCGTTGACTCGGTTGTTTTGTCAGACATATACCATTCTGGTGGTACCATGCCGGAAGATGGCGTCACGGATGTCAAGCCTTCCTGAAGAGATAGTGGCGTCATGCTAAGAATGCTGTTTGCTCCCTGAGCTGACGAACCTTCAATACTTGTAGGAGCGCTCTGCTCTCGAGTTCTTAATCGTTCCAAAACAGCACTCAAAACACACGAGACACGCTTTGCCTCGCGGCTTCGTTGACCAAGCTCTGTGCAGATTCTCTTCGAATTGTCCAAAATTTCGAAAACTGTCTTAGTCCCGTCAAGTAAGAGCCATTTCTGTGGATCGCTGCCAGTATTGACATACTTCTTGCGGCTAACGGACATGGCCAGACACAGAACCATAGCTGCCAGAAGGAAGTCAATGATGGTGAAGCTTGTCAGCATCCAGCTGTCATTCTCGAAAGTACCGCCTGGCCGAAATTCTGGATACAGGTCGATGATAGTAGCACACATAGCAGAAGCTGATTCGATGCAAGTGTCATAGCTGTAATCATTGCCACTGGCCGTCATATACTTTCGGTGTAGCACGCACAATGACTTTCGCCAAAGGAAGGAAATATTAAGGCGGACCATGATGTCGCACCCTTGATCAGTAATTGACTGAGACACGGGTTTGACCCTCAATGCTTGAGGGACAGTCTCAGCTAGTTGCCTGATCTGAGCGTCCAAAGCCATGATCTCCGAGACCGTTGGAGCAGTGGACGGAAATGATATGGCATGCTGGCAGATCTTTGTGTAGACATCAGTTAGACGGGATTTGACGACGAAATATAGCATCTGCGATATTTCATGTTCCGGTCGAGATGGTGGAAGCGTCCTGCTGTCCTCGTCAAAGTCTGTATCAAGCAAATTGCTTGGATTTGCAGTATCAAATGAACCAGGAGGAACATTGTTCGGGATGCCAAGTTGAAAGGCTGTCATGAGATCAAACTGTTTGAGTATCGACCACGTGCGGCGACGCATCTCGGCCTGGAACGGGGTAAATTGACCTGGAAATTTTGAGCCGTCCCTATGATAGCCCATCATATATGCCAGCCTTGTCTGCACTGCAAAAACCAAGGCAACTTCCCGCGACGGGTCGAGGGAACTGGCGTACTTACATTGGAGGAATAATCCCAGCGCTTCAACAACATATGGTTGAGGTTTCGAGTAATTTCCGAGGAGTAGACACTGCCCGGTAGCTGCCTCAAATGATCCTCTTGTATTCTTTGCATCTAGGTCTTGGTCGGGAGACTTGTTCGATACCATGCTCAAGCTTGCAGCGAGATAGCAGATTGAAAACATTTGCGATATCCAGATCACGTTGGCCTCCAGTGGATTCTTCCAAAACTCTTCGTATTGCCGACGAAATTGCTTCATATGTATGAATGGAACAATCATGTACTTCGCATTGAAGTACTGCGAGATACGCCGGTCAACATGGATGCGATCAGGCAGGTGCTTTTGCAGGATATGGTGCAGCGAGAGTGGTCTCTGACCACCAAAGAGAGCATCAGGTTTCGCGAAGTCGACAGGCTCAGGGACATCATCATATTCAGTCGAACCAGATTCGAGGTCACTTTTTAATTCGTAGATATGTTGCAACACAGCTGACCAGTGGGTAGAGCCATTGTAAGAGCCACCATCTGCTACCCGTTTCAAGGTTTCTTTCTCAGGAGTCGCGTCGTGAATCTCTGCAGGCGGAGAAGACGCCTGAACAGCTGGAGCGTCCGCCTGGGATGGGTTTCCGACAAGACTTTTCACAAGTTCCTCGAGGTGTTCAAGCCTGGCCTGTGCCTTTAGATTCGAAGTACGCGACGTCTCATCTTTGCGTGCCGAGCCGTTTGGTGGCACAGCTGCGGCCGACACTTTGCCGTAGAGGCATGATTCTTGATCGTTCCGTTTCAAGCATGCATCACACGGATGGCCTCGGTCACATTTGAGTTTTCTGGTGCGGCATGGAACACAGGAAACAGGCAGACGATTGCGCTTTGTCACCTTGTTTGTGTCGGACCGATGATCATTGTTTGTGGTTGCTCGCCATTTGTGCGTGAAACTCGAGAAGTCAGCCATTTTGAGCACAGTTATCGAGACATTCAAGCACTATTAAATGGGTCATGTTGGAGCATTGATCAGTCTATTTGGGACGACATGGAAGTAAGGCAAATGATTGTAACGGTGAGCAAATCAGACGCGTCAGAGACTGCCTGTTGGGGCTATTGTTTAAAGCATTGTTAGCCCGGCCGTGCCTGCTTGCCCGTGCCGAAAAAGCCAAGATGACCGCTAATATGCAGTTTAGGACTTTGTAAAGCAGTTATTCCGACTCCTTGAGCGGTTTCAGGCCGTAGAGTTGAACAAATATAATTCATGTCGTAACAACCTGTTACTTTTCGTGCCTATGGGTATCATGTCAAAGAGCATCACAATCATTCACACCACTCTCCAACGCCTTTTTCCAAGTATTGCCTAAGCCATCAATTTGGGCCTCGATGCGAAATCGCTAAGGTCAATGAGAAATGCTTTTGTTTCGCTTTGCCTCTTCTTCCCTTTCCCTTCTCTTCTTCCAGGCAGCTCTGATTTCCTCAGCACGATCAAGGAGTTCTTTCTCTGTGACATGGTCCTCTATAGAGGCTCTAACACTCTCAAAAGTGCTAACATGGTTTGCCTCTTCCTTATCCTCTCGAAAGCGGTGAAAGCGCCACCGTTTTGTATCATGAGTGTTGCCATTTATGGTATGACCGTTCAGGGTAGAAGTGTCTTCCAGGTAGCATTCGACGATGCAGTCCTGGAGTGGTTTCCCTTCGCCCTTCATCCGTACCCAGTCATCTGGAGTCAAGAAGAGATTTCCTACTCGAGCATAATCGGCCTGATTGCCATGATAAATATACAGTCCAACATCCGCTGGGAAGGCATCGTAATCCTCGTACACGGTCTGATTCAGGTCATCTGGATCTGGATCTGCTTCGGCCCATCTAATATGCATCAGAAAATCGACAGTGTTTTCCTCGGGAGATTTCCATTTGATGATGTGTTGGTCAGTACCTGATGAGTAAGGAGTTTCCCTGCAGGTGAAGATCAAGCCATCGTTGCCGTGCACTTTCTTAACCTTGGGTATCGTCTCAAAGAACATCTTTTGAAGGGCATAGGCGAATTCAGTATCCTTGTCTTTGACCTCAAAAAAGAGATCCCTCTTCCAGTCTGGATTTTCTCTCAGCATGTCGTTGTACGGTCGCAGTATGAATGACTTGAGATAGCCGAGACGCTTATCTAGCGGCCGTGGTCTGAAATCTTTCCCATTGTAGAAGAGCATATCAAAAACCAGGTACTTGATAACCGACCCGGAGACTTCTCTGTCTTCAACCAGCTCTCCGTCCAAGATAGTATCGATATGGAATTCTTCGGGCCGCTTGTCGGGATTGGGGAAGGGTGGATTTTCCACGTAGTAGTAGTTGTTCTTCCGATCTATCAGATACTGATACGACACCGGTTGGCCAGAATCATCGACGCCTTTGGCCAGATACATCAGATATCTCTGCCCATCCGTCTTTTCGCACACATAGTAGTCATGCTTCTTCAGCTCTTCGAAATGTGATCGCGCAAAAGAAACAGGCTGTGCGCCGGGGAAGCTTCGCCAGTTGTTTCTTTGCAGTAGCTGAGCAACTTCACGTTGGCGCTGCCTCTGTACTTCTTCTCCTGCCCAGCGGGCTTGGATCCTTTCCATAAGCTGATCGTGATTCATCGTGAGAGTCCCAGGCCTGAGGAAGAGGTGGAAAGGATGAGTTGTCGTTGGAAGCGCTCTCGGCGCAGATTATGTGCAAGCAAAGTGCTGGACCGACATGACGTGGTTCTGACCAGCATGCAGAGGAACAGATGCTTCCAGTGTGGGCGAATAAACAGTGTTTTTGAAGGAGATGTTCGCTTCCTCGAGCGTCTCTAATCCACAGAAGTTTAGGCTTGAGTCATGCCACTCGCAGCCTCGCACTAGTGTCGGTCATACCTCTCTAGCGTCTTAAGTGGCACCTTGCAAGCCACATCCCAGTTAGCAAGATGGCGTGCCCCAGACTCGTGCATGATCCACAGTAACTGCGATGACTTCGACTCCATGGTGGGCTTCATATTCAACGTATTTCTACCTACTCACTTCCAATCGCTTGCTTACGTCCCGTGTCTTTGCGGCGCCTGTTTGTCGCAAACGACCAGACACTAGCATAACCATTGTTCAGGCGAGTCGTCGCTCAATGAACCACTGCAATAGCCACCCGACTCTGCGACCTGTCGCATAGTTTCTCTCCTTCACAATGGCTGCTGCGACTGCTTCTGGTAAGCCTAGTTCTTATGCACCTTTACCAGTCCACCTGACTGACTGCTATAGCCCGCCCAATGGCCTTTGCCGAAAAGGGTTTTGGGTTGAGCCTAAAGTCCAAGGCAACCAGTATTGGAAAGAGGGGAAGCAGCATCAAGCTTAGAAAACAACCGTCGCAATCAAAGCAGCAACAAGTCAACGGCACTACAAAACAAAGCGCATCATCTTCCGATCCCAAATCGCCTATTCGACCACGATTTCGCGAAACTACCACCGAGCCACCCCCCAAGGAACCCGAAGATCCCTTCCAAACCATCGTGTGCAAGCATTGCAAGAAGGCTATCCTCAAGTCCAACTCCAAAGACCACATCGCCGGCTGTCTCAAGTCGAAGCAGGAGAAGGCCAGAAAGAAGAAGGAAGCCCGGGAGGCTGCCCAACGAGCAAAGGAAAGAGCCGAGCGAGGCGCTGACGATGACGATGACGACGATGACGATGTCAAAGACGGCAAGGGCCGGAAGATGATGAACGGAGACGACGCCAAGAGCAAGAAGCGAAAGGCAGAAGGCGACGACGACAAGGAGCCCAAGAAGAAAAAGAAGAAGGAAGAACAGAAACCAAAAGCCGCAAAGCCCAAAGGTCCTGTCGATGTCGAGAGACAGTGCGGTGTTACTCTGCCTAACGGCCAGCAATGTGCTCGAAGTCTGACCTGCAAAAGCCACAGTATGGGTGCGAAGAGGGCTGTCCCCGGTCGAAGTCTGCCCTATGATATGCTTCTGGCTGCCTACCAGAAAAAGAATCAGGCTAGACAGCAAAAGGCAGCCATTGATGCGAATGCCCCGGCCCTGTACGATGATGACCTCGACAATATGGCTGGTCCCGTTGATTCAGATGAAGAGCGCGACGCCATAATGACTGCGATTTCACGGAATCTTGCTCGACCACAGCCCCTATTCACGAGGACCTTGTACCCAACGAAACGGAAATATCAGCTCGTGCGCATGAAGGAGATGCTGTCGAATGCTTTGAGCGGGAATCGAAGTGGCGGTCTGTTCAGTGTTCCTTCCGAAAATCCACGAAGTGTTTACCCCACCTCTGCTCTCAACGAGAGCTTTGTGCCTCCATCAGCCGTTGGCTCGCTGGTCAGTGCCGGAGTGGGCGGGCCGCAGACAATGCTCAAACCGCCGTCACGGAGGACCTCGATTGATGTGACCTAAACATTTACGACTTTTCACAAGCATTCTGAAATGATACCCCCGCATTAAGATTGATGTTGAATTCGAGACCATTGGAGGGCTCGCCTGCACCCATGCCATTTACCTGAAACGAGATTTTGCTAGTTCAAGACTATCGCTACGTGCTCAATCTACAAACAGACTAAATAAAGATACATTTTGCTCCAAGAGTACGCTCCCAGACCTTTTGTTTCCACATCAGCTGCTGCCTTGCTTGATACGTAGTTAGAATTGCTCGCTGCCAAAAACACCAGAGATCAGCCGTTGCGCTACTAGCGTCCTTGTTTAGATCTCTTTGAAGATGTGTCATAGCATCCTCTGCCACTCGCCATGTCCTCTGTTTCCTTAGCCTCTCGGAAGCTAGATATGCCATCGATAGTGTCCCCCACACCCTTGCCCCCAGTCTGCCTTCGGTTAACCAGCCCTTTTGTGATTGTCCTTTGTAGATCAATAAGAACTGCTCAAGAACCCGACACAGAAATACCCCATTGGTCTAACTCGGCTTTCAAGTTCTGGGAAGAGTTCTCTAGGTTCGGCATCTTTTCCTGCGACTCTCAGAAAGTACAATGTGCTTCCCACGACATGACATATCGATCGTGCACGGTAGCTTCCTCCGAACAAGCAGCCTGCTTCACTCCACTGACGAACAATCTAGGGTTCGCTGCATCGTTTTAGAGACCTAGTGAGCCAATTCAGTCATATTTTCGAAAGCACAGCGAAGCGTTCGTTCCACCAAACCCAAAACTGTTCGTCAGCGCCACGTTGGTCTTCCGCTCCTGAGCCACTTTAGACGCATAGTTGCAATCGAATTCCGTGGTGCGATTCTCAAGATTCAAAGTCGGCGGCATGATACTCTAGATACCCCATATTAGCTAGAAAAAATCGTCAAAGGAAATCAAACTCACATCCCGAATTGCAAGCACACTAAATAGCGCCTCGACCGCACCGGCTGCACCTAGCAGATGCCCAATCGCACCTTTGGTACTGCTAACATTGATTTCGCCTACGCTGCTCTTCCCAGCTTCGCCTAACAGAAGCGTCTTGATTGCAGCATTCTCGGCTGCGTCGCCTAGGGAGGTTGAAGTGGCGTGGGCATTAATATAGTCGACTTCCGATGGAGCGATTTGAGCTTGTTTGAGGGCACGACGCATGGCTTGCAATGCGCCAGCACCGTTTTCGCGTGGGGCAGTGATGTGGTGGGCATCCGCGGAGCAGCCGTAACCAAGTATTTCGGCGTAGATGTTGGCTTTGCGTGCGCGTGCATGCTCGAGTTCCTGCTCCTGCTTAGCAACGGGAGTATAAGTACTAGTGAAAACTCACCTCGAGTATTAGGACGGCCGCACCTTCTCCTATCACAAACCCAGCTCGGTCTTTGTCGAAAGGTCGAGACGAGGATTCAGGCGTTTCATTAAAGTCTGTTGCAAGACTTCTCGACCGTGCGAAGCCGCCAATGGCTAGTGGATGAATGCACGATTCGGCACCTCCAGCCACCATAACATCTGCATCACCGTGCTGGATGAAACGCATTGCGTCGCCGATAGAGTGGGCGCCAGTTGTGCATGCTGTTGTTGCTGTGTGATTTGGACCCTGCATGATTTAGCATAGATGACACAACCGTTGTGCGAGGTGGTGAGTACACACTCTGAAGCCATATCTCATGGAGATATGACCAGCTCCTAAATTGATCAATATGCGAGGAACAAACAGAGGGTGGATCTTCCGGTAGTTCTTCTACACGGCTCATTAGCAACTGTCCTTACTAACTCGATCAATTCCTCGCACTCACCCCTTCACCATACGCAACTGATGTTTCATAAAGCTCCTGTAGATTCCCAATACCAGAGCCCAGGCAGACCCCCTGCACACATCTCAGCACTCCCTCCCTACCTCACTCTGCACAAGCTTACCGTCATCTCCTCCAACCCTTCCTGACCCCGAATTCCAGCATCACCAAGTGCCTCATCTGTAGCCGCAAGTGCATACTGCGCGAACTTCGCAGCCTGCTTGATCTCCTGCAGCACGACATCAACACTAACCTCCAAAAAAAAAAAGTACCTGTCAGGCCACTTACCGTAGCATTACACCACTCGCTCGCCTTCCAACCGCCTTCAGACGCTGACCCCTGCGGCACAAGTCCAGCGACCTGACTTGGCAAGGCAGTAAATTCAGACCCTAAGCGCCGTGTTGAAGTAATTCCACATTCGCCGTTGATGAGTCTGGTCCATGTACGTCTGACTCCTATTTGAGCCTGTATTAGCTTCCTCGACAACACCGGAAAAGCCCGTTTTCAACGCACCAACCCCTAAAGGTGTTACAGCCCCCAATCCAGTCACCACTACTCTTCGCATTTCATCTCGTTCCGTCTTTTTCGCATCAGAACCTCCCTGTGTACCCAGCACTCACGATGCTTTGACACGCGATAATTAGTCTAAGCTGAATGACCGTTGACAAATGACAGGGTAGAGTCGTTGCACAACAGTGGAGTTTGAGTTTAACTTACAGTAGGAAAGAACCCGATTTTGGCGCGACGGAACGTTTTCTTTATCGGGGATGCTTCGCCTGGAGATGTCCGCTAGCGATGACGGAGTTGCAAGAAATGTCAATACGTTTTATTCTTGACGACACACAAATCGTGGTGTACCAGTTTTTTCTGTACAGTTGGGTCTTTCTTGCTGTTTGCAGAGACTTGGTGGTTCGTCTGATGTGCCGGCAAAATGCAGTTCTTCGTGGTGTCTCTTCTTTTCCTCCTCGCACTTCTCCGCTTGAGCAGAGCGAGCTTCTATGATAACCCAGTACTGGAGTTGCCGCCGGTGGGAGGTACTCCTCTCGAGGAGCTTGAGAGGAAATGGGGGACTGATGTGAGTTTATATTCCTTAAGTTCCGTGGAGGTTTCGAGTATTGGTGGTGAACCTTGCAAAAAGCCGACGAGACAACATGTTTGAGATCCGTCAAATTTATTCGAAGCATGATGAATAAACCAACCATGGGTTTCGGGCACTTTTATATGTCCATTGACCTTGCGTGTTGTTGCAAACGCGTTTGCAAGTATGTCTCCTAATACATACTAACACATACCTATCCAGTTCGGCTTTACCGGCATCACAACCTACGCCCACCTTCCCCATACCCGCTGCCTAACCCATCCAGAAACACTCTACGATATCATCCTCCTCGGCATTCCCTTTGATACCTCTGTATCCTACCGCCCTGGAGCACGATTTGGTCCCCGTGCTATCCGGGCCGCCAGTTCCCGTCAAACTAGTTTCCGAGGCTTCAACCACCGTGCCGGTTTGAACCCTTACACTTCTTGGCCATCCATTCTCGACTGTGGTGATGTCCCCGTCACCCCATTTGACAACGCCCTAGCACTCCGCCAAATGTCTGAAGCGTACCTTGAGCTACTTTCCCGACGGCCATTAAGCTACGATGAGAGTGCAGACTGGGTGCATCCACGGATCGTAGCGCTAGGAGGCGATCACAGTATTGCCCTTCCCGCGCTCAGGGCGTTGAACAAGGTCTACGGCGGGGCCGTGGCGGTGTTGCATTTCGATGCACACTTGGATACCTGGCATCCTGGGAAGTATCCGAGTGCGTGGTTTGACAGCCCTGGCAGTCAGAGCGATTTGACGCACGGGAGTATGTTCTGGATTGCGAGTCAGGAGGGCTTGATCCTGAATGACACGAGCGTGCATGCAGGGTTGAGGACAAGGTTGTCAGGCGACGACTTCGCTGATTATGATGATGATACCCGACAGGGATTCCTGCGCA
Source organism: Neophaeococcomyces mojaviensis (assembly GCA_030247915.1). NCBI lineage: Eukaryota > Fungi > Ascomycota > Eurotiomycetes > Chaetothyriales > Neophaeococcomyces > Neophaeococcomyces mojaviensis. The sequence goes on from JAPDRQ010000069.1 coordinate 61,746, forward strand.
TCGAGACGGATGATATTGACACCTTGGGCACCCAGGGAATCATCGATCTCATTTTGACGACTATGGGGACTGAAACGCCAGTGTACCTCAGTGTCGATATCGATGTGCTGGACCCAGGTATTGCGCCGGGAACTGGGACGCCGGAGCCGGGCGGTTGGACCATGCGCGAACTCATTCGAATTCTTCGTGGTGTGGAGGGCCTCAATATTGTTGGAGCAGACGTTGTCGAGGTCAGTCCGGGATTTGACGATCGTGGTGAAGGAACGGCGCTGGCGGGCGCGCAGGTCGCGTATGAGATGATCACGAGTATTGTCAAGGGTGGACTGGTGAAGCGTGGGTTGTGGGTTGAAAGTGAGCATACCAGACCTGGCACCGAGAAGCTGGGTTTGAAGGGGCTGAAGGATAAGGTGAAGAGTGTTGTTGCTGATGTGGAGGAGCAAGCACAGAAGGTCATCACGCCCTCGAAAGGGAAGGACGAGTTGTGAAGGTAAATTCAACCTCAACTAGAACCTGCCTGGTTGTGATGCCAGGAATTTAGCTCAGTGCATTGAATAAGAATATATTCGACCCAAGGCATGTCGAGGAACCCTAAACACCAACTAGTAAATGTATTCTTGTCCAAGAACATCAACCAGCAACTGGGTATGGCCGAGGACTGTCGAGAGTTCTCACTGCGTCAGTGCAAGATAGCATCAGTTGAGGCCGAGGGCTCTCGAGTTCACTCACAGTCATACCGGATATACCTTGAACGAACGACTATTGACGGCCTATTGTAGAGGTTCTGGTGGTATGCCAGAATGCTTGGGTGACCATCTGCTATGACTAGGATGCCTGAGGTTCTGCTGACCTTGCCAGTGTCGAATTTTATGGAAGGTGGAAGTACGAAGGGCACGGTACGGTGATTGACACGAACCTCCTTCGTGTAAATAGAAGTTGAAGTGGCACATCAAAACATCAAGTATCTGTCTGCCTCAGGGCGTCTTCGAAGAGCTTCTTTTGAAGTACCTCTCCACGTCGCCTCATCAGGCTGTTGACACCGCCAGCCTGAAGCCCATGTTCCGTAGTTCTTGTCTTAGAGGTATTTCATCACCTACACTTACTTCTGCGATGCCTGTTCCTTGTCTGTTGGAGACTGCCTTACTTCTTGTTTCGTAGAGCCATACAGCGTCGGCGTTATGGGCTTCCAGCACTTCCCTCACGTTTGAGCCTTCTCCAGAATCTGCTAAATACGGCAGCAGCAGTTTCATCACCTCGTCGCCAGTATCCAATGTCAGTTGCACATGGCCAAGGATCACGACAAGGAGGTGCAAGAGTGACTGTAGAATCCGCATCTGACTAGTTCGCAACTCACGGCTAGGTAGCGGTTGAGCACTCCCCACAGTTTTACCGCTCATAAGTGCCACTTTTGAGTCGCTGCTCGGTTCTGACTTTATGACTTCGAGGCTAACTGCACCCTTGATACTCTTTCCAGTGTTGTCGGCTTCGATTGTTGTCGCACGTTCTGTGTGTTTGCTAGGTCTTACTTGACTACTAACCTTTCTGAACAGCCTGAACAACTGCTGCGAGATGTCCTCGATGCGGCTGGCCATAAAGTCACCTGCACCTTCGCACAGCACGGCTATAGTATCGGCCGCCGCACAGATATTATATGCTGTTTCCGTTCCGTCGATGAGCTCCCCAGCGCTTTGTTCAGCAAAGAGCCTCGGGACCAAGACTGGCCAGACAGCGTTTATTAAGGGCAGGAACGAATTCTCATCACGGCTGAGGAGAGGAGAGATATCTTTGAGAAGATCGAGCAGTAGATGTCGGACTTGGGGAGAGGGAGAATACAGATGTGGTAGCGTTGACGTTGCTATTGAGAGGAGGAGTTGATGTGGTTTGGAAAGCTTCTTTTCAGCATCTTCTGGGGCTTTCGTTGGTGCAAGATGGTCATTTTCTTCGCCATTCTCACCAAGTTCTTCGTCAATGTCGTTATCTGAAGCTTTCGGAAAGGAAGGTCCGTCAAGTTCATCTGTCCAAGGACGATGCGGCGCTTTCGTGGGTGGTTCTTCTGCTGGTCGATCAAAGTCAAGCTTACGTCGCTTACGTGACTTCAAGTCATCGAGGATGTCGCTTGATCTCGAAGGCAACGATGCTGCTTTCTTATGACCAACAATTTCTTCGGCCTGTGTTATGGCAAGCTGAGGTTGTTTGACACTTTCATCAACTATGGCTTTGAGTGTTGAAAAAAGTGCTTCAACCCATTCAGGATAGCCGTGGTAACTGTCGAGTGCTACGAATATTGACTGAATTAGGTCATCGAGGTAAGGGATGAGCTGAGCACCGCACAAATGCACCATCATTCGAAGGATTTGTGGTGCTTCGGGTGAGAGGCTATAAGTATTTAATTTCCATGCAACCGAGTTCACGAGGTAGTCAACATTGTCAATGAGAAGATCTGTAGTCGAAGAGTATTGGCAACTTTGTGCCAGGCTGTTGAGAGCAGTCATAGCATGAGAGCGTAGGATAGTGTTTGGCGACCCAAGGAAGGACAGTACAGGGTACAGGGTGTCCATGAGCTCCGGTCGATATGAATCTCCTTCGAATGTTTGGGCGTACATAACCAAGCACTCCATCGCTAACGCTTGCAATTGCCACCAATACTGCTTTTCTGAATTCTCGTCGAAAACAGCCGCCAACAACGGCAGAGTAGTAGCATGTAAGTCCGCTAGAAGCGACGAACGGCCCAGCAGTTTGTCCTCATGGTCCGTTGACGTAAGGAGATCTCCTATTTGGAGCAGTTCTGAGTTATCACTGCGGAGCAGGTTCAGTGCTAGCCAGAAAGACGTAAGTCTCGAAATTCCATCGGAGTCTGCGACGAGGTCGACGAGATAGCGCGAGATATTTGGACGCTCGGGAAGTTGCCTTAGGCAGTTCCGGAGTGTTTGTAAACGCAACGCAGTGTCTCTCTGGCCCTCATGGCTCAACAGAAACGGCTGAAACTGACTGGACTCCTGCAACTCGAATCGAGTCATCATATTTATTGACCTAGTGGAGCTGTTCTGAATTTCGATCAGCCTTGGCGTAGGATCTTGTATGATGTTGCCGATGCTGTTGACAAGAACAGGAAGAAAGTCGCTGTCGGCAATGCTAATGTCTAGTCCCGCCTCTGGCAATACCTGTAACGTCGCTGTTAGCTTCTGCAAAGCCCGTTGCTTGTTCTGTTCGTCATGGCCTTGCATCAGCCGAGGTAACGACTGATATGAGCTGTTGAAGCTCATACGGAGCACGTCGGCCACTTCAGGGTATGCAATCACTAGATGCTTCGTGGTCGATCGAGCGCGGTCACCATCAGGCTCTGCAGATAGTACAACCAGTGTCTCGAGCATAGTAGGGGTGGATTCAACGAGTGTAGTCCGGCAGTCCTCAATTACCATCACGCAAAGTTCTTCTAGTTCTGCACGGACAGCTGTACTGTCGTATGTGCGCAACTTGACCACTTGCAAAAGGGCATTTTTGATTTGTCCAGCAGTGGCCTTTAACCAAGACTCACCTAAGATCACCTTTTCTCCAACACTTGCCGGCTCCACAGCGACCCGATCGGAGAGCGTGCGGTTCAGTATTCGTCGAAGGGCCTTCAGGTTCGATACCAGCACTTTCTGTGTTCGGCGTGCTTTGGTACTAGGCTTCAAGGCTTTGATGAGTGAAGAAACCGTTCTTGGAAGCAAGCTGGCTAGAAACACTCGACTTCTGATTGTAGCGATGAGCAGCGAGAGCACCTCTGACGCTGCTGATTGTACTTGATCCGAAGGGCTGTCAGTTATAGCCTCGAGCACAAGATAGATCAGCTGGTCCACTACGTTCTTCGTGCCCTGATCGTCAAGAACACTGGGTTCATTGTCAGACCTCTTCAGCACTTTGATGACAGCAGCGATACATTCAAAAGTGGCGGTTTTCAAGTCATCTGTTGCCGGCTCGGTCTGATTGTTTGGTCCAGCACCCGCCAGCATGCACATCAAAACCAGCAACTGCTTTCCCAGCTCGGGTAGAAGTGATTGCCGATAGCCATAGGTTACGAGAAGCGTTACGCACTCAACCGCCACTTCCAGGCATCGTGATGACAATCGACGAGTTTCATTGAAGACCTGCTGGGCAAGAGGGAAGAAGGCATATTCAGCTAGTTTAGGATCGAGTTGGCCAGTCTTGCCCAGCTCATCAAGAGCACTTTTGACCGCCTCAAGCGCTTGCAGAACGTCCTTTGCTGGTACTTCTTTGGTTCTGAATTTCAATGCCACCGAGCTGAGATTGACACATGGTGGTTTGAGCTTGATCAGAGTTAGTCATCCATCTGATCGCAGACCAGGGCCAGTCGCGAACCTTCAGAAAAGCCTGTTGTCGCTGTTCATTCATCTCTTGGGCTCAGCAGTGGTTGGAATGCTCATGTTTGCTCCCTGTAAGATTTTTGTCAAAATGCCGAAGAGACCACTGAAGACAGACACATCGCGTAGTGACTGAAGGCAAATATCACGTGACCAAAGGCAGTTAGGCATAAGGTAATTAGAAGGTCGAAAGACTTAGGAGGGGGATGATTGAGTTCTGAAACGAGTATAGAGATGTGAGAGCAAGATATGTTTATACAATTGGTCGCAACTAGATTAATGCCTGACCCCTGAACATGGCATCTCTCACTTCACGGACTATGTCTTTACGGTCCTTCTTTCCTACAAGTACAATTCCCCTTCCTCTTCTGTTCATCCTACCAAGTCGTCCCAGTCTATGGACAAAATCGATGGTAGTATGCGGTACGTCATACAATATGGCGTGGCGCACTGCCAGAGTGTCGATACCACGTGAACCCAAATCTGTTGTTACAAGAACTTTTGTGTTTGTGAGTTTTCTCGAGGAGGGCTTCTCTGATTGTTCTTGAATGTCGAATGGAATGGGACCCTTTGAGTTCTTACTGTCCTTCAACTTTCCTTCGATCCTCGATGGCGAGGTAAAACTGTCCAGAATAGCTCCTCTTCTTGCCTCAGTGGTGTCTCTTGTCAACGCTGTGGCGTCAATACCTTTCGATGACAGAAATGTAGTTAATTCCTCTGCCATCTCTCTTTCGTTGACAAAGACAATGATGTGCTTGATTGCATGATACGAGCCAGTATCATCGTGCTCAGCCTTGCCCAACTGCCAGATAGCATCTGCGCAAGCCATGGCCCGGTTGCCTCGATACGGTTCCTTGTCAATATCAAGGACGCCAAGCTGTACCCTTCGTGGAATGGAGTGGATCTTGGGGGTGACAAGCCTCTTCATCATCGGGAAGCGCTTGTCAATGAAGGTGTCGAGACTTTTGGGGATCGTGGCTGAACACAGTATGAGCTGTTTCAAGGAAGGAGCAGCTCTGTCAATGATATCTAGGGTAATCTCCCGAAAGGATCGATCAAACAGCGAATCGGCCTCGTCCACGACAAGGTAGTTGACTTTGCTGAGTATTTTCGGCTCCTTCTGGGCTATGCTTGAGATTAAATGTGGTGTTGAGACGATAACGTCGATGCCATTCGGGTTGAACAGCCTGTTCTTGATGACGGTAGCACTGTTCGAAGATGAGATTGACGCTGAACGGTATTTGACAGTGTGCGACATGACTTTGATGACTTTCCCGACCTGGTCGACCAACTCCGAGGATGGGAGTAAAACTATTGCTCGTGGACGACCAGTAGTAGAGTTTGGATTTTGAACGTCTGCTAGTTCAGGCGGCTTCACCTCGAAAATGTTTTCCGCATTTTTCTTCTGTTCTTTCTCGGACTCAACGGCTGCTTCTGCCTTTTCGATATCCTCGGTCTTCTTGATGCCATCAATAATCGGCAGCATGTATGCAAGAGTCTTCCCCGAACCCGTCTCGGCCGCAATCAGAAACTTATCATACGCATCCGGCCCCGTCTTTTTACTCTTTTCAAATTGACCCTTCTTGCTCAGCAGTGCCGGGATGGCCAGTCGTTGGACCGGGCTTGGCGTGAGGGTTTCAAGATATCCCAGTGCCTGACTGCGCAGGGCTTCCAGAACATCGGGGCGCAAACCAAGCATCTCAAAGTTGTCGATCTTGTCCAGTTTGTCCTTCAGATTTGTGCGTGCGGAGTAGGATAACGACGTGAGGGCGGTCTGCATCTTCAGCGCATGGAAAAGAGGCCTGTCGTCTTTGTTTTTCGGTGTGGTTGAAGTTGACTTGCCCGACTCAGGACGGGGGGCTATCGACTCAGGAATTTTGTTCGGGTCGCGCAGTCGTGGCCCAGGATCGACTCGGTTCATCCCCCCAAATGGGCTTTCCATGTCGTTCTTCTTCGCTCTCGATGACCTCGATACGTCGTCAGCAAGCTGCATGCGCGTTGGTTTCTTGTGCTGCCTCATCACCGAAGCCATTCGCCGCTGGCCGCGCCATGGCTGTGAGGTTGACTGAAAAGCACGAACTAGAGCGCGTAGTTCACAGCTCAGGCAGAGAGCTGTTGTAGACATTAGATTCAAGATGGCGATGAGTAGAAGGCGGCAACATCGAAGAGGAAGGGGCTGCGCGTGGCCGTTCTTTTTTGTGAGGCTGCAACTTCCCAAAAATCTTGAGATCTGCAGCCGGGTGGAGCTCGTTGGAGGAAACATGTGAATCCAAAGTTGGAGAAGGCACGCCTCTGACTCGTGCCTTAGCGCGGTTACTCTGGCAACTGCAACAGGGACGTGACTGCCGAAAGTGTTTGTTATCGACGGCCTGCAGACCAGCTTCACTGGCTGTATATACTACCCATTGTTTGCCATTTCATCTTCAACACAGGTCGTAGTCTCGGCCGCAGATTTCTTTCATAGTCTTTCCGTCAATCATTCCTTCTCTTACCTGAACATCACACATTTGGCAGCAGGACTGCTTTGCAGGACCACAGCTTCACTCTGCATTCCTCAAGGCATCATCTCGCCGTCTGCATGGTCTGTGCTCAGCGCCGACACATCGCCATTGCCTGATCACCGAGTCACAATGGCTGCGCAGTCGGTAAGTCGAGATGCGTCCAGCATATCCTGCCGAAGTCACTAACGCTTGGGCCTAGATCCCACCGCTGCAGATCCAGAAGGGGACGAAGAACTCGTCGTCGCCCCAGAAGGACCGATTATCATTCACTCAGCTTCGCCCGCTTTCGGAGCTGTCGCCCATGGCCTTGCGCCGAAACAGCCCCTCCTTCCCTAGGGTATGCTTGCCGTGTATCGTTATGCGAACCACGACTCACCGTGTGTAGAACAGTCTATCCAAGAATGAAACCTCGCCCGCCACATCTTCTCCTTTCAACAACAGCAACAACTCGCCCCGGATGTTCTGGCAGGGCCGTGACCCCCATTCTCCTTCATGTGAAAATCGAAACCCGAACGACAACACTTCCCCCTCGAAGCGATCGTCCATCGAAAATCTCAAGAAAGCATCTCGTGTCAAGAACAGCAGTATGTTTGCGCGAGAGCAGAAGCACAATTATGATCCTACGAGACCGAATATCCTTGATGGCCGACCCTTGAGCACTTCATTTCAGGGTAACGCTTTCGGAGCCAAAATTCTTTTCAGCGCCAGCGCCAACTCGAGCCCAGCGAAGAAAGAAAAATGTGCCGAGGACGAGTCACTGAAACGCGGCAGTATCACACCACCAGAACTTCTCGAGTCTTCCCCGTTCAACCAGATTGCGCCTCTCTCTCCCAGCAAGCTCAATACTTCACCAACTAAATCCTCGCTTTCGAAGAAGACTGGAGCGCTGTACCGAAATTCAGGATTCGATCCAGTGACAGGAATCTGGGAGGACAACGATGAGGAAGAGAAGAAGCTGCCAGCAGGAAGATATCTCCACCGACATGCAAAAAGTGTCACTTTTGACCAGGCTCCACCACAGGTCAACGAATATGAGATGACGACGCCAGACCCTTCGTCTATTGCCTCTGGCTCGCGAGAAGGTAGCTACGAATCTTTTGACGATGAGGAGGAAGATCTGAGTTTTGAGCGTGGCTCCTCCTTCGATCCACACGACGACAGCTTTGATGCGTCGCTCGAGGACACCGAGAAGACCCCAGTGGTACTTCCAGAGGATTGGCGATTCATGAGTCCAGCGACTGCAAACACCGACCTTGCCCAGCGTGAGGAAGACGTCTTTGATGACGATGTGGGATCCCCAGGACCCGAGGCGCGACCAGGATTGCTCACTGCTCGACAACACCAAGCGAGTGTTAATTCTGTCGACTCGAATGGTCAAGCTCGTCCTTTACCACCACTGCCTCCCATGAATGGAGAGCAGACACCACACCGAGACAGCTTATCAAGCACTCTGGAACGACTCAGTGGCTCTCACCGTGCCCTGCCGTTTCCACCACCCGCAGCGACTGTCTCGAAGGCCGACATCCGACGTATGAGTAATGGCTCCCTCTCATTGGAAGACCGCTTGCGCTTGATGTTGACCAAAGACGACACTCCTCAGCGATCCGAAGCCGAGGTGCAGCGGGAACGACGCATGCGACGAGCTGTATCGAAAGAATCAAGTCCTATCCGTGACCAGTTCAAAGCAACCGAAGTGAGCCGAGATCCCACACCACAGCCGGAATCAGAGGGAGAGCCGCTTGATATGCGTATCTCTCGTGATTCTATCCTCCAACAGTTGCGTCAAGGTCAAGATGATATTTCGCGCTCAAACAGCCAATACTCACAAGCGAGTCATCCCGATTTCGATCCAGACACTCCAATACCTTCAAGAGAAGATCCTACACAGCACTTCGATGAGTCATATGAGGACGACAGCATTATCATCAAAGACGAACCAACTGACGACAATGATTTGTACTCGATCCCTGATCTGTACAACCGCAAGACTAGCTCACAGATAGATGCTGAGGACGAGGTGCACAGCCAGTACTCGCAGTCTTCGATCCAAGCTTCCCTGATCGGTGTCGAGACGGCTGCTGAGACCCCTCGAGCGAGAAGCCCGGCACATGAGCCTGGGAAGTCTGTCTCATCGGAGCGAATGTCGTTGCCCGATTTCATGGATTTCGGTCGAGAGAAAAGTTTCGACTTTGGTCTTGGTCAGTACATTTCGGAGCGTCAAAAGAGCGAACAACCAGACAAGACCGTCGAAGTCAAAGACTTGCCTCCAGTGCCGCCAAATCTCCCAGATTTAGCCGTACTTCGAAGTGAGATTACCCGACCCTTCACGCCTGAAGAGCAGTTGGAGCCTCCTAAGCCTTCTTTTGCCGAAGAGGAGGTTGAGGAGCCAGGAACTCCGTCGAGTGTGATCAGGCATCCTATTTCAAAGTCGCCATCTCCAGAAGAACATCCGGAAGAACATCCAGAAGAACAAGATGATGTGTCTCTTACAAAGACTTCCTCGAACGTATCAGAGCCAGAAATCGCGCCTTCAATAACCGTCGAAGATGCAAGTCAAGAACAACCACAGGATACTGCCCCTGTACCGGATGAAGACAACGAGATTCAACCACCCCTTGATAACCTCGAACCAGAGAAGAAGCGCACTGGCGCTCGTGTCAGTAGTCTGGTTCAACTCGATTTCCCCCGTGACGAAAGCAACGACAGCCTTGGCCTGGGCCTGGAGAAAGAATTTGACCGGGTCTTAGAAGCTCAAAAGGTAGCGTTTGAATCCTCCCTTCAGAACCTATACCAACCCTTTCACGGCCGCTTTCCCCCTGCTGAAATTCCTGATCCGAAGGAAACAAGCAAATACTCCATTCAAGCATATATCCCACTCCTTCCTAAACCCATGGGCGCACGAGCCCCCAGTTCTCCTTATCAAGGCCAATTTGCTAACAGAAGTTCTAACAAACAGAGAGGATATCTGATGCGTCAAAACACCAAAATCGTCGTCGCAAGCGAGCGTGCTTCCGTAGATGAGCCCCGATCACCAACTCAAGCAGAGACATCAACTGGCTTAGCCCTACCCCACGCTGAGCCAAATGAGGTTGTCACATCTCCTCGCAAGATCAGTCAGCCAACGTGGACGGCTGAACCGTGGAATTCGAAATCCAGACGAAGGAGTATCCGAGTCAATGGCGAGCCGAGCCCGACCAAGCGTAAGCCCGGTGATGGTCCTGTCCCTCCCTTGCCCGGCCAAGCCAGCAATGTGCATGACGGTCTTGATGCTGTCGCAGAAGATGAGCTTGCGGAAGAAGAAGCCGAGGAGCTAGAAGATGGTGCTGAGCGAGGCCGTCTCTTCGTCAAGGTTGTGGGTGTCAAAGACTTGCAATTGCCATTCCCGCAGCGTAAGCGCCCCCGCCAGTTAGGCCAAATTCCTGCTGACCAAACTAAAGATGAGCAAACACACTTTGCTTTGACTCTGGATAACGGTCTACACTGTGTCACAACCGCTTGGCTCGATCTTGCCCGGAGCGCTCCTATCGGTCAAGAATTCGAGCTTGTCGTCCTCAACGAGCTGGAGTTCCAATTAACTCTCCAGATGAAGCTGGAAGAACCCAAACCGCAACCACGACCCGAATCTCCCACAAAGGCACCAGTATCACCTAAGAAGCAGAATGCCTTTGGTCGACTGTTTGGCTCTCCAAAGAAGAAGAAGGAATCCGATGTTCGGGCGCAGCAGGAGGCTCAAGCTGTCAAACGACCCATCACGCCGCCGTCCGCGTACGAACTTGTGCAGGGACTTGTCGCCAAGGACGGTTCATTCGCAAGAGCATATGTCTCACTTACAGAATTTGAAAAGCAAGCATATGGGCGACCAGCCACAGTCGATGTCAAGTGTTTTAACGAATGGGCCATGGAGGAAGTGTCTGTTGGCAGCTCCCGAAGTAAGAAAGGTGTCATCCAACTTCAGCGCCGACCTCCGTACGAAATTGGCAAGCTGGAACTGCAATTACTGTACGTGCCGAAGCCGAAGGGCGCTAAAGATGAGGACATGCCGAAGAGCATGAATGGCGCTATCCGTGCTATGAGAGAAGCAGAGGAGCGTCTCAAGCAGCAAGCCGAGATCAAGGAGTTTGAAGGCTATCTAAGTCAGCAAGGTGGTGATTGCCCAGTAAGTTCTTTCAGACGCTATTCGTGATCCTCTGCTGACATTGTGTAGTACTGGCGCCGACGGTTTTTCAAGCTGGTTGGCAATAAGTTTACAGCCTATCATGAGACGACTCACCAACCACGAGCTACAATCAACCTTGCGAAAGCTGCCAAACTGATCGACGATAAAGCCAATTTGGCTCGAAAGGAGGTGTCGACCAAAGGTGGCGGTCGCCGGAAGTCAGCCTTCGCTGATGACGAAGAAGGCTACATGTTCGTCGAAGAAGGCTTCAGAATTCGCTTTGCCAACGGCGAGGTCATAGACTTCTATGCCGACTCTGCAGCCGCTAAGGATGAGTGGATGGCAGCATTAAGTGAAGTGGTGGGCAAACAGGCCGCAGCCCCATGTGGCTCAACTAAGGGTTGGACCGAGATGGTGTTGAAGCGTGAGAAGAGCACAAAAGCCAAAGCTAAGCCTCGAAAAGCAAGCAAAGAGCTCCCGATCCGACCACCTGTTGAATCTCGCCAGTCATACCAGGGGCCCTTCATGGCATCAGGCGCCCTTCCTACTCCGCTGCCTCGCGAATCCTCAATCCCACGACCTCATGGTCACTCCAGAACAGAGAGCTATCAAGCTGATGCGAGTCGGAGTCAAGCCAACAGCCCTGTGAAACCACGAGCTGGACGCGAAGAGCGTCATAGGAAGACGAAGAGCATGTGGGGTTGATTCCTCGCTAGCTGAATGATGAGATTCTTCTCGGCGCAATTTCGATTTTGATGAATATGAGGAGTTGCAGGACTTGCTTGGACAGCACATCGGTCCCGGTTTTGGATTAAAAGGGTGGTGACATTGAACATACTTGTTTCGTAATTGACATGTCGGGGGAGTCATTAAAGTCACGAACATTGCACAAATGGGTTGCTGCTTCCTGGCGTTTTTCGTGGAAGTTCACCAGCAGCATTACTGAGGAAGGAGCTTGTGAAGCTGCGAGATTTATTTTCTGTTACGATAATGACAACTTGTTGACTGCAACGAGACATGTTCATAGCCTCGGATTGATGAATGCAAAAAGTTCAAACAAACCTTTTGCGCTTTCCACGACCTTCAAAGGCGGAGGAGAGTGCGGCAACACAAGCACAGTTTGTACTCACATTTCTTCACACACCATTGTTCCATCATCATCGTTATCATCCTTTTGCTTTGTCGGTATCGATGTCCAGAAAGCATTTAGACAATTTCCTTTGGTGGTTAGGAACTGAAGATTTACTTCCTGTCTTTCAGGCCTTCCGAGCCATAATTGCTGGCAAGCCAGTCGGACATTTTAAGCTTCCAACCTCCCCAAGTCACAAGATTAGACTCCAGCGGCTGGGTTGTTCTAAGCCACTTCTGGCGCCTTATGCAACCTCCGTGGCGAGCGCCAAGCATAAAGAGCTCAGGATTTTCCTCTCCACCTTGACGATCTTGGCTCATCGCGCAAATCTTGTATGCAGAAGGCAAGATTGCCAGCGAGGCGTTCACGTGGTGGCTATGCTTAGTTGACCAATCTGCTTGGACAATATGTACAATTGGTTAGGCTGGCATGGTTGCTCCCATGATGTCAAGCAGCTGTCCATCGGATCAACGAATGGCAGACCTGGGCTGTTATTGACTTTTTTGAAGCTTGGTGAGCTTGTTCTATATTGAGAGCACTGCCACCAGAGTCGTGGTGATGCTGGGTTTGCTGCCTTGTCTGTTATGAGAATAGCATATGCCGTTCTGTCCTTCGACAAGAAAACCAAAAGCCTCAGAAAGTACTTGAACTTCTGGAGTAGGTCTTCAGCACCGCTTGACTGCTCGTTCAACGCGTCTCCAGCGGAATGACAGGAATCATGCTGGCAATCTTAGCGCTGTTGAGCTTCGTCTCTGCAGTTACATGCATTCAGATTGATCACCTCCATATGTTCGATGAGCAGCTGGCCAGGAGACAATCGTCAACGAGCAACACTACTAGAACTCCCGTCTTTAACATCTCGCTCCCAATTGACCACTTCAACAAGAGTGATACTCGGAGGTTTAACAATCAGTATTGGGTGAACGACACCTGGTATCAACCAGGTGGTCCTATCTTCTTTTTCGATGGTGGTGAATCTGGTATCACGACTCAAATCGTCAGTCTCTACCTGGCCAATGATACCTCGTCCACAATCGCTCTGGCAAAGAAGTACCACGGTCTAGCTATCTTGTGGGAGCATCGTTATTATGGTGGCAGCTTGCCGTTTCCAATCAATTCGAGTGCTAGCAGTAGCGTCAGTGCAGCTGAGCCGGTCGGAGCCCCTGCTTCTTACAAATACTTGACTGTCGAGCAAGCCCTTGAGGATGTCGTGTACTTTGCCAATCACCTTGAGGAAGGTGGATATAAAGCCAATGACCTGGATCTGCTGCACCCGTCAAAGACCCCATGGGTATGGGTTGGTGGTTCTTATCCTGGCATAAGGGGCACATTCATGCGAATGCGTTAGTAGTTAAGATCTTCTCATTTCTCGGCCGCTGACCAAGGATAGGCAACCCTGAAATAATACATGCTGTGTGGGCATCGTCTCCACCTACCGAAGCCATATACTCTGGCGCGAGCTATCTCTCACCTATCGCACGATCACTTCCACAAAACTGTTCTACCGACATTCAAGCTATCATCAAACATGTCGATCAGATCCTGGCTGGTCCCAAGAGTGCTCAGGAGTACAGAGATATTCAGAATCTCACCTATGCTGCTCAACTGGCAGGCCTTCCAGGTGGCTTCAACAGGACGTTCAACTACACAGTTGCGCTTGGTTACGACCCGTATTCCATTGCCCAGGTCATGCGAAACGGCTTTGTGAGCTTTTTCCAGTCCTACGGCCCGTCGCTGATCACACACCCATTCTGCAACTATCTAGAGTCATACAACCCCGGCGTACCAGGCAATGTCACGAATAACACCATTCTCTCCATCCTTTCAAATCCTGGCAATGCTCCAGTCAGCCCACAAGGCCTCCTCGCCACCCACAACAACAACCTCACCATCGGTGTTCACGCCTACTTCTACGCATACGCCCGCAACTACCAGCACATCTACAGAGATGTTGTTACCATTGCCGGAAGTGCTGGTGCCCTTGTGGAGATCGAAGATGTCTTGGAGTATGAAACAGAGGCACCTGTCAACGCATTCGCCGACCAAAGCTCTTGGGTATGGCAAGTGAACACAGAGTTTGGCTGGTTTCAAGCGTACGATCCGAGCTACGATACACCCGGCAACCACATCGTGAGCCGCTTCTACAATGTGACCTCCCTCCAGCAGAATCAGCGTAAGGCGCAATTCAGTAGCGCAACTATCGCAGCGCTTCCTGCTCGCCCGAACGTTGACGCATTCAACAAGTATGGCGGCTGGAATATGACGCCTTCGAACGTGATGTTTACGGACGGTGATGCGGACCCTTGGCGTTCCGGCTCAGTCTTCTCTCAAGAAACCGAGCTCGGTGCACCGAACAGGAGACCGACAACCGTTGTGCCACAGTGTGGGAAGCCGCCACCCGATGGCGAGGTTTATGGTGCGTTGTACCCTGGTGCGGCGCACGTGTGGGATTTAAGACAGGTTGCATGGGTTGGCGGGAAGAATGGGGTAGGGCTCTATCCAGATGGGAGGACACCGCAGCAGGTTGGGCTAGATTTATTTGAAAAGGCATTAGATGTTTGGCTGCCTTGTTTTACTGGGACGAAGTGATTGACCATCTTCAAGTAGTGGTTATATATGAGAGACAATTGGAAGGTATGACTTACAAGTGAGATATACAGAAGCATGTACACCGGTATTGTCAGTGGATATTAACTAAGTTTCTTGCTAGTCATTTGGCTGTCTTCAAAGTAGTTAACATAAGCCTAAAGATCGTCGAATTGTTATGAGGCTTGCCTCCACAGGACTGGTAACAGTACAAGTAGAACCCCACTGGTTGGTTTACTCGTGTAACAGGTGGGTAGTGCGAACGGTAGGTGTACAGGGGTGTCAGTATAACTTAGATTGACTACAGAACTATGGAATACCACAAAGGAGACTCGTATCTATATACTCGTAGCCATAGTCCTGAATAGGAAGTCCTGCTCTAGTACATTGGTTCAATGGGTCCTTGGTACATGGACTGTCCCAATGTACCAGTGCACCATTGTACCAGATATTTCCTGATCGGGGAAGGTCGCAGCCCTTATGGCTTGGCGGCCTCGCCTGACCTTCCATGTTTCAGGTGAGGTGGCCGCAAGACGGCCTGACCTCGCCTGACCCGTAACACGAATGCACGAGCATTACACTTTTTAAAAGCCGATTCTAAGGGTAGTTTTCTTGCAACAACCAAGTCAACGACTAGACAATTTATTGAACATATACAAACACCCAGTGTGTGATGTAGTCCAGTATTTAGAAGATCGTTGTATACCGAGATATAATTCTTTTTGTCCGTGTCAACACTATAACTGCCCTTGTATAAACCCATCTAGGCTTGGCGTACAGTACACAAAACTAGATACGTGCAACCATTTCAACATAGGAGATCTAGTCAGATAACTTTATAGGAAAGAATTTCCTAGATGGCGAGCATTTATCCTACGGTATAGAAAGACAAGCAATCAGTGCTGAGTATGTTTAATCATTTTTTTCATTGCCTAGTTGATTGGAGTTGGGTTTATATACATATATAACTGGAATGCTGCCAGTGTACTTAACGGCAAATCGTAGTCAACGTGCATTGTGCAAATCGTCAGTGCAATGTTTACTACCCACTACTACGTTCCTTCGAGAAGGACTGCTACTCATTCTACGATGTGTTGTTTTTAACCGTGCTATCTAATATATACCTACTCGTTTTTAGTCAGCATGGGGTAGATATGTTTATGATATTATGGAAAGATCTCAAATCAGAGCAGTCATTAAAGACTGGAATTAGATTAGCCACTGACTGTAGCATATAGATACAGGTCTATCAATGGCGGAAAGTCAAGCTAGCCCTGTTCTACTGTAGCACAATATTACGGAATATCTGGCTTCCCTCACATGCCTCTCCGTGCATGATTCCATGGACGTAAGCTTGTCCGAGGTACTCGAAGTGACTGTTCTCGAGGGGTCGAAGAACAACAGGCGTATCCGCTCCCGCAAGTATCCATACCTGATCCTGCTCGCGGGCATTCATGGGTGCGAGACCAAGCGACCCTTTCTTTGTTCGCATCAGACGCCGGAGCCCAGCAGCGAGATTGAACTCCCTGCGAAACTGTGCGAAGTTCTGCGACCATGCCACATATTCTGAGCTTGTGGATTCTTGCAAAACTTTATTGAACTCTTCAAGAAACACGGTACTATTGTGCGGCGAGTCGTCTGGCTCTGATTCAATCAATCGAACCCACGGCGTGGTCCTGGGATTGAAGTCAACTTCGCTGTCGTCTGCAGTGGTCCCCAAGGAGTTCTGCTTGGCTATTGATTTGAGTTGTAACTCCTGACCGACTAGAGCGCAAATGTGGGAGAGGAATTGGTTTCCGCACTCAGCTGGCGCAGGGTATTGCTGCATGAACGAGTCGGCTACTAGTGTCCTCCATAATATGTCGATCTTGCTTGAGGTGTGTTTCGCGGTCCTGTTCATTGCGGGTTAGTGGTGGCTGAGCCTTGACCTCTTGACGTCTTGTTGGTATTAGGATCGAAGACAGGGGCAAAGCTTGCTTGGATGTCCACTTACTTGTATTCGTCAGCTGGATAGGGAATTGTTATTCCGCTTGCGATAATGCAGACGCTCGCCCAGTAACGCTGGAGAGCCCCTACCGAGGGATCGACGAGGCTCTCTACCGTGATCTTAATGTCATCGATGGGTATGCCCTGCACATCTAACACTTGAGGTGCGAGCTCGCGACTACCAGGCAACCATTTCGAACCACCACTAGCTCTCCACTTGCAGTTTGGTGCTCTGCTCGCAAGTGGTTCAGGCATTAACTCTGCGGAGTAGTCAGGGACCCAGGATGGTAGACCAGGCATTCGGGTTTCAGAGCTCTCTTCCCTCCGTGAGAGCAGTGATAAGTCACCCCAGGCTAGGAGAAGCGATCTAGCCGTTCGAGTGTACAGCTGTTGCGGAGATATTTCGTAACTAACCTCTAGTAGCTGGGGTTGTGTGTCAAATGGCCTATGGTTTTTCCGTGCAAGTCTTATCAGAGCGTATAGCATGTCGCGAGGATCTTTACATTTGCATTTCCGATGTCTCGAAAGAAGGTGTGCCAAGGTCCATTGTTTGCCCGATTCGACCACGGCGTTTTTGGTATGAATCATGTTCCATGCATTTACGCCGAAGTCGCTTTTGCTCTCTATCATTCGTTGGTAGACACCTAGGTCCTTGGTTAGAACATTGCCGTATCGCATCTGCTCAGTATGCAGCAATACAGCCCATCCACTGTACCCTACAAATTGCCAAGCAGCTGACAATTGCTCCCAAGAAAAAACTCGTGAGCCACAGACCAGAAAGATCTCTTTTGCAAGCGCGATTTCTTGGACAATCCAGACTCGCTGGAAATATGGACGATGAAAGAATGTAACCCAAGCCAGCCAATGGTCTTGTGTCAAAGGCGAAATTCCAAGCTTCGAAATATAGCTCTCTGGCATCCATAGATCTTCTGGAATCACACAATTGTTGTACTTTTCGCGAGGAATGGAGGAGAGTCTTTCGATAGCAGTGAAAACGTCATTGGTTGTTTGATCTTCCGGACCCAGCCACGCGATGACTTTCTGAGCTGTTTCGAAGATTCGTCCCATCATCTGAACCTGTACTGCCTTTTCGCTATTGTCTTCTTGGTTGATGCACACGGCATCGATCCAAAGATATCTCGACCTGCGCCTGTCGAAGGTTGACAGATCAAGACTCTGGAGCACCTTCAGGGCACTCCATAGGTTTTCTCTAATGGAGAATGACTTGCCACAGCAGTCCCCCTCAATGTTCTTGCCATCAGTCACGACATGGTCTTGGGGAAGCCATTGGGAAGCTGGAGAGTCCCATGTGTAAGACAGAGCGTCGTAGGGAGGCGCGGATGCAAGTTCATGTGTTACAAGGCTGAATGAAATTGTATCATTTTGCTGGGGTTGAAGTTCTAGCAATCGAATCGATTCCTCTGTGGGTAGCGAAGAATAAACAAAAGACATCATCGACGTGAAGAAAAGTGCTCAATCATACTGTTTCAGCGATGGTTCGCTGTATTTGTTCCATTTTGTCAGCCTGACACAGCAAAGAAGCACGAAGGCATTGGTCAAAGGCGGCGCCAACATTGGTTGCATTGTGGCTGAATCAGTTTTGTTGTTCTCCTGAACCTCGACTACATCTGACAGGCAATTAAGTTCAGCCGTGCTCGCATGCAAGACTTAGGGAACTCACCTTGGGGTTTGCTTGTCTGACCTTGATTTGTGTAGCACTATCACAGCTGCCAAGCCACGCTAACAACAGCTTTTCAGGGGGACGGTCGAAAGATACAGCCGCTTTTGTTATCAGACTTCACCAATACGGCAGCGAACCAAGCCGCAACGAGCCGAACCAGGTCAGAATGCATGTTCGCAGCTAGACCAAAAGCTTCGTGTCAACCCAAACACGAGGCTGTCTTCGTTCTGCTGAATCGTCTCATTGCCAACTAAATTCTGCCAAGCTTTTTGAATCGTTCTTCTTCTCCCATCCCGTCCTGCGTCCCGAGAAACATGATTCCTACGTCAATCTGTTAAGGTCAAATCGTACCACAAGCTCATCACGTAGGGCCGTCCCTACGAGTGTCAGCTGAGATGTTAACCTGTGGACCCAATCCTGGCTTTCAAGGACTTGTTTCGAGAGATAAGGTCACAGCCTACATTGTGTAACGAAGGATTTGCCACCTACGATGCGCGACCTTTCTTGTGTTTGACTATTGAGCCTTTCCTCGGTGGCATGATCTGAAATACTAGCAACGAAGACAAGCGTCTCGTATTCGAAGTAAGCCACCCAATTTCCACGCCTTTGGCGTCATATAAAACCCCGAAAGAGTAGTTTGGAAGAATTCTATAAAGCGCCTTAATGGTCTTGGCAAATTAAAACAGCATGCATGGAAGTCTACCAAGTAGGCTGAACACGAACAACACCGTTTTGAGAACGCCTCGGGGAATGACACGATGAAAAAATCCATCCTAACAGTCCGTATTCATATAGTTCCTCGTATGCTCTCTGCCCAGGACTGCAGTTAGACATCTCTTCCACAACAGCTTGCTTGTTTTCACTGCTGATCTTCTTCACGCGACTTGACAGACAATACTGAGCGTCAAGCTGTGTTTGATAACTACCTCTTTACCTAGGCGCTATCTCGACAAAGTCAACAAGCAATCAACATGCTTGGCTCTTCCAACAAAACACCAGAACAGCCTCCCAGTTCACTGCCAAGTAATGTAAGCATGCGATTACATATGCTCCAGATGATACCAGCGCAGCAGTCTAACTTTTCCGGTTAGGGAATATATCGGACACCGGAAGAGCAATACCACACCCAGACCGAAAAGTCGGCCAGGATAAACGACTTTAGTTATGGGGCCCCTAATTTCCCGCCCAATACACAGCCCATGTATCAAATGCCGATTCAGTCCCCCGCAGCACCGGAGCCAAGACCTATGCCATCAGAGCCCGAACGATGCAAAGAAAAACCAAGCACCAGAGGACAAGTAGTGGTCGAGGAAATCCAGCCCCAATATCACGACCCAATGCAGTACGGACCACCCTTGTCAGAGGAAGAAGAAAAGAAACGTAGACGCGCGGAGCAAATAGCGAAGGCGAGACAAGCCACCGGCACGGCATGTATAATCTGCGGAAAGGGCTGCACATACATGTCTGTGATATGTGGAGTTGCATTATCGATAACGACTTGTTTGGCTAGCTGTCTGTGCATTGATTCATGGTGATAGGTGGTGGCGGGGCTGGTCTTAATATTTGGCTTTCCTGGTGATAATTATGAGAGACGAAGGTCTGTCTTTGACTCGCGGATGAGATTGGAATAGCATTATACTCTAGAAGCGCTGGGCTTAGCTTCGTCGAAGCTCGATTTCGAGACTAGTGGTGGTTTAGATTCTGCGCAATGGGATATGTGTTGAGTAACGATGCAGAGTAAATTTCCATCTTGAATGTCGGAAAAGAGCTCAGGCACACCCCAAAGCGTTTCTCTTTGACAGTCTACGACCTCCCCTACCAAGCAAACAGTGGTTGATGTATAGAATACAAACAGTAACCTCGGCTGGTGCAGAATCTCTATGCGCGCTAAGCTTAATCGGTCAGTTCACGCATGTAGTAAAGTAAGCTCCAATGCACCCCAGTCTCATCAACCCGCCTATCTAGTATCGTAGACGGTTTGCGGGGAGCTATACTGGTTGACGTCGGCTGATTCGTATGTATATCGAATTGTGAGCTGCCACAAATATGCTGAGAAGGGCTGTCAAAGGCTGGGTAGATTTAGGCTACTGGGATAAGGTCAAGGGGGCTGCGGATGCATTTGAGGGATGGTCCTTGCCCAATGAGCATTGTGCGAGAGTAACAATCTTGCTGACAGACGAGTGGTAGAGGGAAGGAGCAGTGATGCTGCAGCACCGTTGCAGTAGCCGGACTATGAGCAGCAGAGAGGACGAGATGGTATCGGTGAGCTGTCTACTCTAGTAGCAAGGCTGCGTACGGATGTGAACGACGAATCGGAGGCTACTCTGAGTGCTTTTCGTTGACACGGTTGGCTTTTTTATCGAGTGGCTGGATTTCTGAGTGACGTTCGATCACTTGGAGAGGTCATGTATGGGACCAACCACTTCACAACGAACTTGATATGATCGTTTGAGCGAAACGGTAGGCAATAGTATTTGGCTTGGAGGAGATTTTCGGGTTAACAGTAGGGACTATTGTCCAAACTGGTCGTGTTGAGCACGTTCCTAGTGGGAGTTTAAGAGCTAGAATAGGTAGCACTACAGAGCAAATAGGTAAATTCCATCGTTATATGTATAAACCCAGTTCACTTCGAAGCACCATTGTGGCGAAATGCACATTCTGTAGCTTCCTCCGAGTACCGATAATGTTATACATTATTCATTGTTACATTTCGTTCTACCCAAACGTCCGTGGCGGGGTGATCACGTCTGAAAACTTTCCAGCCAAGTCCTCCTAACCGCTAGGTGGCAGAGCAGAGCGACTTGAACCGACAAGCCCAGTGTCCGTGACTCCAGAAGATGGAAGTAAACCGCTTTGAATTCTTGGTTTACGAACCAGATCCAGCTGTGATTATGTATCCGCCGTCAACGGCAACAGTCTATACCAGTATTAGTAAAGATATTCAAATGGCAAACACTGGTGGTGTCTCACCTGTGCATTCAAGTATTGATTAGTGGCCGCAAACAGAATGGCCGATCCCATATCCTCGTCCTTGCCCGGTCTCTGAGCGGACGTCTTGCCCTCATACTTTTCCTTCGGGAGATAACTCTTTTGATCTTCCCCACTTTCACCTTGAGTCATCTCACTTGGGAACACACCAGGGGCGATGCTGTTGACTCGAATTTTGAGGCCGTTCTCAGAGATCTCGTTGCTCAACATGGTTGTTAGATGAATAGCAGCCGCCTTTGATGCGTTGTATGCAAAGTGGTGTTGGGCTGTCTTGACGATGCCAGAGATAGAAGAAATGTTGATGACAGCCGCGGAGTATCCATGCTGGTGCTCGGTGGCCTTTTGAAGAAGTGGAAGGAAGGCCGAGGTCATGAAGAAGAGTTGAGCAACGTTCGTCTTGAAGGTGTCTGCCCAGTTGTCGAAGTCTTCGCTCTCGTCGTCAAAGAGGTTGGCCTTCATCTCACTAGACGACTTTGCCTCGGTCTGTTGGGTGTTGACGTTGATACCAGCGTTATTGATCAAGATGTCCAAATGACTCTCTTTGCTTGAGATTTCATCAACAAGCTTCTTGATGTCAGCCTTTGTAGAGACATCAGCGGTGATCGGGATGATTTCGCCGGGGATGTTCTGGCCATAAATATCGCGAACTCGTTCGAGCTTTTCAGCTGTACGGCTGGCAATGTACACTTTGGCTCCGTTGACGGCGAGAGCTTGAGTTGCCATCAAGCCTATGCCAGTGCCGCCACCTGTAATGAGTGCAACCTTGCCCTTGACCGAGTATAGGTTCTCGAGCTTGAACACATCGTTGTTGTTCTTCTGCGAAGACATGGCTTGTGTTGTGGAAGAGGATGTGAAATGGCGAGACAACTGACCGACTCTGCTAGTTGCCGTGGTTGCAGTTAATAGGATGGGACTGTGTTTCGGATTTCTAGAAGTGAAGGTCAATGGCTTGGACAGGTAACCGCAAGTTGCTATTGTAGAACGGCTACGGTTTTTACTCAAGCGAGACAGCATTGATGAGGGGGATTTTTTGGAGACAGTTTTATACTCAGTTGATGAAGACTCTCGACCTTCAAAGATTATGTGCTTGTTGCATCTCATAGATGTCACTTACTCCATCATACACATATGACGTCTGACATGTTATGATGAAAGAGTGGACCGGGAATCATGTCCGTGGCAGCAGCAACAGTGGCATTAGTGGAACAATGCAAGAACATGTACTGTGAATTGCAGGAGTACGGAAAGATCTTCTGCCGCTACACGATGCTTACCACAAGTACAGAGTGCCATTTACAGAGAAAATTGGGTTGAGACGTCAGAAGTGAACGGATTGTTTACCGCGGCAGTCGCGTCTGTTGATAAGACATACCATTTTAGTTCAAGCGCCTCAGAGACCTCGCCTTGCAGGTCTGAGCGTTGCAGATTATTATGAAGCACTTGAGTATGTTCAACCAGGGGTGTTCAGTCTTTGAAGGCTGGAGCCACACCTTTCTTTTTAGTCTTCTAAATGTTTTTAACAAGTTAAACAAAGCGCTTCATCTTTCAGCTGGCCCCCGGAAAGCATGTCTTTGAACGCCCCTCTCTCCTATACGACACCCCAGTTTCCATCCCTCTACTGGCCTTTCAATGCCGATCCAGGAGAACCACAGTATCTCTATTCCTTGACCGATATCTGGCGTTTCACACTTTATTGGACGCTTCTTACCATTCCCTGCGCACACCTTGTTGTCTCGCTGTGGGCCGTATTGATGCAACTGTCAACAGCCCATGCTCGGCACCGATACCTGTACCATACCGACGCCGGAAAAGATCTGTCGAGAAAGAACAAGAAACTGTTAGGAGAGAAGCCATTTCAAGAGTGTTTGACATGGGTTTGGCTCATTCCAATAATCTACTTGATTGTGGGTGGACTTGAAGCACTGATAGCTGGCAGTGTCGTTGGGCTATGTCTAGGAGCTGTGTACAACGCAGGGTACTTTAGAATGAGTACCTGGACACCGTTCATTTGGGGAGTCGTGAACATGCTCATACTCATATTAGGAGGCTTCAGGTTACAAGGTGGTTTGTGAAAAAGCACATCCAGTACCAAGAAAGTGCAATATGAGTACTTTGACATGCATTGAGCGTTCCTTATACCTTGTAATTGGCTTCCGGGTGCCATCATGATCGTCCTGCATGCTCAGCAACTCCTCAAGTCTGCCCAAACCAGTCGAGGCTCGGACTCTCTTCTGATCCATCTAAAGAATACAAAATCGTTAGGCCAGACTCCGGAATGGCATGCCATTGAAAGGTCCGTGAATCGACTTCATATAGCTTACCTTGAACTGGACGAGACACTGCGCGGATTCACCAAAGCGAGATGCCTCTGATTGGCAGAGGTGCAAACATATACAGTCCCTTTATTACACTCTCCATTCCATTCAGTACCAGCAAGGCAACACGAATTGTCCCATTTGTCCCCGAACTACTCAAGACATTTCCTTTCAAGCTATCGTGAGCGGTGAACTATGAGGGTCTCAGCACTGCCCGTGATCTCACAAAGCAGGTCCCGCATCGCTCTCCAGTCTAGTGGCTTCACGAAAGAAAGTTCGGCAGCCACGTCAAACACAGGTCTCTCAACGCAGAATACAGATGTTCCCCCAGGGTCTCAGCAATGGCAGATATTGATAGCCCAGTGGTTGACATGCAGTTGCGATAGTGTCACGAACTGGTGCCGCAGCAGGTACGACACCCTTGTCTTGCCGAACGAAAGGAGTGATATGACTTTGAGAAGGTGTTGAAGGGAGAAGTATAGCGGAGCTACTGATGTCGGAGGACAAAGCATATGGGGATTTATCGAATGGTGCGAGCGAGGGAGCAAGGCAACAAGACGCTACGCATCACTGAGGCTCCGGAGTCATGTTCATGACGAAACTCGATAGTATGTTTCGCACTTCAATAGACCGGCCATCTGTAATCGTGAGAACGACTGGGGTCTAGGGTTTCTCGCACCCTCAAGGAAAACCATACTTGTACACTATGGGGATTGGTAGTTGGCGGAATGTTTGCACACGAAAGGTGTATTAGAACCTCATTGGCAAGAATTACATTATCATGACTACCAAAGGAAGGCTACCTCAGTCAATGAAGGATCGGTTCTCACTTCCTGTACATTCAACTCGTCCTGCATACATGACTTGACTTTCCAGAACGACCTATGCATTTGTACCATGACAGAGAATAGATTCACATACCCAACATCCTCCATCTCTCCTATCCGCATGAGACTGAACTAAATATCCATGAGAAAGACCGAGAAACCTCCTAGTAACCTTGGCCACCAGCTCCTCCAGGTCCGAACGGCAATTGTACGATCGTCGTTGTACTGGTGACAGTGACAGTTGAAGAAGCTGTGGTGATAACTGGACTGGGGGTAATTGTCACAAGCGTCGCAGTGTAGATTGTGTTGATCGATGTAACTGGAACGGTGGTGAACTTGCTAGTGTATGAGCTCTCAGTGCTCGTCACCATGTTCGTAGAAACCGGAAGAGTAATGCTAGCCGTGCTGGTTACCGAGACGGTGGAAATACTTGTGCTGGTTGATGTGGACAGCGTCTTCGTGCCTGGAAAATTGTTAGAGAAAATCCTCAATTATAAACGACTAAAAGAATGCATTGCAAAGTAAATGGCGTCATTGGTGGATAGCTTACTTGTTGTGCTAGGAGATGCAGTTGTTGAGAAGTACGCTGTGGCTGTCTTCGAATAAGTTCTGGTGATGGTGAACCATACACGAGTCCAGGTTTGCGTAGTCTTCGAAGTGACAGCAACCAAAGTTGAAGTCGAAGTCATTCTAGAGGTTTGTCAAACTTGAATCTTTTGGTGGTCTTTAAGTGTACTTACGTGGTTGTTGGCGAAGTAGTTACAGCTGGAAGAGTGATCGTGGTCCAGATAGCAGAAACACCCTTGACACTAAAAAATAATTAGAACGTTGCAGATTCGGTAATATTCCTGACTTACGTCGATGTTTGAGTATAAAGGGGCTGTGTGGTGGTTGATTTTTGGGTTACGACTGTTGTGATTGTTGTGGTCGCCAGAGGCGTTGGAGCAACGACTGTTGACGTGAACGGCACCACAGTTGAAGCTGCAATAACGCTTGTGGTAGTCGTGGCACAGAAAACGGCTTGAGGAAGAGCATAGACAGCAGCTGGCGCCCTGGAAGTGGTCGCGGCAGGCGCCTGTCTTCGGGCTTTTTGACCAGCTTGCCCACCAGCAGCCTGACCATTGGAAGAGCTGTTGCTGTACCCACCAGCACCACCAATAGCCATTGTGTAGGAAACCACATAAGTGCTTGTAGCAATACTGGTGACTGTCGACGTTTGGGTATCTAGGGTAGTGTACTGCGTGTAGTAAGTTAAAGAATCCGTGCTGACTACGCCTGCCGTTCTAGTTATGATCTCTGTAGTCCAAACAGTGGATGTCGTAGTACTGGTCACAACAGGACGGCTTGTGGAAGTCTCCGAGAAGGACTTCGTGGTGGTTTGCGAGATGATCATCACGTCTGGCGTGCTCGTAACAGTAATAGTGTTGACTGGCGCAGTGAAGGAGCTGGTGATCGTGGACGTGGGTGTGAAAGTACTGTACTGAACTGTATCAATGAATTTTGTGATTGTGCTGGTAAAGACTGGTGGCACGGATGTCGTAGTCAACATGACGGTCTGCCAGTTTGTCGACACTGGAGGAGTGAAAGTCGTTGTGGTTGTGTAATACATATAGCTGGTCTTGAAGACGGTTGCCGGAGCACCCCAGGCTATCATTGTCGTCGATTTCGTGTTCGTGGCAGTCGAGGTAACGGTCGAGGTGTCTGGTGTGACAGTAGTGAACGAAAGATCTGTCGAGGTACTTGTTGAGGTAACCAAGCTGATTTTGGTTGTTGTGGTGTAAGTAGGGACTGGATTTGGCCCTATCTTAGCTGCCGAAGATGTCGAACAGGACTGCTGGGCATTTGCTGCAGGAATGACAGCAGCCACCAGCGCGGTGGCCAAATAAACGAAAGACTTCATAGTTGGAATTGAATAAACGAATGACTGAAAGAACGGTTTGGCGTAGCAATAAGAAAGAATGGACGGGAGGAATCTCCCAGCGAAGCTGAATAGTAGCAGCAGGTAAAGAACGACGACGAGCTCAAGTATCGCGGAAGGAGAAGAGACTCATGTCAAGCAGAAGATCGAGGGCACTCACCTCTTTTCTTGGGCTCATTCTGGTCATGCCGCAATTTCCACAACGAGCAATGGAAGCTAGACAAACTTTCGAGGCTTTCATGAGGTAAACTCTGGAGCGGATGCATTTATGGATGCACTTATGCCTGATAAAGATCGATGCAGTCCAGATTTGGCCGAACTCCTGCGCCTGGTTGCCATGTGGCGTCTAGAAGCGCCGGCACACAGTCAGTAGTGGGGAAGCTTAGAGGGAACATGTATCTCCTTTGATAAGCTGGACTGGTCTACCGCGCCGTTGTTATAATATTGAACAGATCCTACAGGCGCGCAAAAGGGGGGTGAGTGTATGAGTAGCAGATTCGAGCACTCTCAGCATCCGCGAGGACAAAGCTGAGGATAAAGCCGAGGAGCAACGAACGTCTCGCTGTGCAACCGAGCAGGCAAGTTGCACATCCCGATTGCCGATAAACGTGATGGGCAGGAAAGGGTGATCCGCTAGGCAGTGCACTAACTAAATCACTTACGCCACGTGCCTCCTCTTTTACATCAAAGCAACCGCCGAACTTCCAGCCTCAATTGAACTCCTTTCGAGATGACGATAGTCAACTTACACAACAAAAGCATAGCGCATTATGCATGGCGTGAGGCTTTCAAACTCGTGACTGTGTTCGGAGCAAAGTCGATCATGCTGATCGAACCAACGAAAGTACTTTTACAGCGGATCGCAACACTTGAACCATGACTCCTTACTGCTTAGAAGCCGTGCGTTGTGTCTAGATGCAAAGTGTGTTGCAGTTGGAAAGGAAGGAGAAGCTGTTTGAAATTGGTTGTCTCATTCACTCACTGTGTCCGACTAAGGAAGCGCCATTATCTGCATGTTCCTCCAAAAGCCGGAGGCAGACCATCTTCAGCTCACTACGAGCAAAGCTCCTCGCATCTGATTCTCCATTTAACAGCCATAGAGATTACATTACTGTGTCAGTGGCAATTTCATTGTCAGCTGTCCACATAGAAAGAAAGGGTATCACAAACATCTTGTCGAGAATGCCAGCCTCAACCGAAAATGCGGAATAATCTGTCCCTTGATACCCAATATATGCGCCATTCACCTTCGCAATGCTGAAAATACAAATAATAGAGTCGAGTGAAAATGAATGTGTGGATTGTCGGAGGCTGATAAGGTGCTGTGTGTCTCGTTGGTCATCAGTCGTAAAATTTTTGGTCATGAAGTCGTTGGGTTGAGGGATGCGCTTCTCTTGGTCATTACTCTATACAGCAGGTGCGCCCACTGTCCTTTGTCCCATAGACGCGAAGAGCCTCTCTGGAGGGACTCGATTTATGTTCATATTCTTGTCTTGGTATGGAACATTGGGCACCGTGCTGTATCCTGCTCGTTTCCTTTGGATTCGATTTAGGATCATCCCTGCAACAATAATCAAGAATATTGTACCTAGCGCCGCACAGAACGCAACGAGGATCGCAATGCCACGAGAATGACCGAAATTATCTAATGCAGTTAGTCAAGTGTTGTCCATGTTGGACAGGAGGAAATACTTACGAGGTGCAGTGGCCGGGTTGGCCCTAGACGAGAAGAGGGTGCTAATGCTTCCCGGTTGGCCAGTTGAATCGACTGATAGCATGAATGGTGTTAATGTTGAACCATTAAATAATGCCGCTGAAGCATGTCCAAAGCCTGTGACGTTTAGTGCGCCCATCACAAGAAGGTCCATATTATTGTCTAAGTAGCGTGACGATCCGTGGTTTTTGTTGAGGCCCATCATTTGCATGCCGAGAATGGTGGTACCTCGATCGAAGAGGCCGCTAGTAGGAACAAGGTCGCCGTTGACAACCTTCACCAGGTACGTTGTTCCGTTGGCTGTGGAAGTACCGGCCACCCAAAACTGCTTGTTATCTGAGGTGCCTGCGAACGCATTGACAGGACCAGGCAGTGGCACGCTTGAGAAGTCAGTCCAGGATTGAGCTTTCGTGTCGTACTGTGCCAAGCTGGTAGCGTTCCCCGACAAGCTTAGATTTCCTGCAGCAACGAGCTGATTGTTTTCGACGAAATGCAAAGCCGTGACTGTCCCGTCCAAGCCTCCTCCGACTGAACTCCAGATGTTCAAGCTTGTGTCGTACATGCAAACGGAAGAACAGGCAAGGCCTTGGACAGTGCCGGTAAATGACCCACCGACATAGACATTTGAAGTGTCTGGTTGAATTACAATACTATTGACCAACGCATCGCCTCCTTCAAGAGCTGCAGGCTGGGGAGATCGGTAACCACGTGTTGCCATGTCATAAAGTACGAGTCCCTGCACCTGAGTATTGTTGATTTGGCCAGTGACAAGCCCTCCAGCAAAAAGGATATCATTCTCCAAGGTGAGAGTCGTGAAAGTTGAGTTACTATCGATCCCTGAAGGTAGTCCAGTAACATTGTTGCCGTGACCCCCATTGAGAAAGAGTAGATTTTGGACAGTACTGGAGTTTGTATGAGCAGTGAAATGCCCGCCAAGGATTGTGATGTTCCGACCATTATTCGTGTCATATGCCCCTGCGACAACACCTGTAATATTCTGCTGGTTTAACAAAGCCCGCTTCGTGATGGACGAAGACGTAGTGGTGGTTGGCTCGATTTCAACAGGAAGTTGCTGGATACCAATGTTGTTGTTCATCTGCTCAAGTCCAACAATGCCACTGATGGCTTGCCCAAGTGAGGCCAATGTGCCCGCTCCCAGCCATGTGCCATTGGGCATGTTTGTATAGCTGCATAGCATGCCTGAAAGAAGCTGTTTTTGCATACCTGTATTTTGCAGCCAGTTGCTCCTCGAAGGGAGCCAGACAGCGAAACCATTAACTGGGTGTTGAGCCGATGTGCTGGTTGCGCGAATATGAGAGAAAGAGCCACTGAAAGCAATAACTGTCTCGGGTTGATTGTTTGTGGTGTTGAGTTGAAATGGTACAATCTCTGTTACAGCCCCATCGACCCCAGCGCCAAGGGCTACCCAGGCACGATCAGCATAATTATAAGCAGCCAGATTTTCCAAGCCACTCGGTCCATTTTGGTTTGTGCCTGTAAAATTTCCTCCTACATACAATGTGTCATTCGATGCATAGATGGCAGCGACAGCAGCATTGAGTCCTCCATTTGGCAATGAACGGGCTTGGTTATTTGCAAAGGACATAATGTTCTCGAACGTCGTGTCTGAGAAGCTACCAGCTGCATAAATTGTGTCCCCATTCGTAGCGAGTGTGGTGACATGAGCATTAGGCTTGAGCATCGTTCCAGCATTATTGATTGCTGATTTGGAGAAATCAGTATCAACCACAGCCGAGTTCGGGTCGAAATCAAACAGTCCATTTAAGCCTCCAGTCGAAGGATTGCCGCTGAACCGTACGCGCGAGGCCACAACAAGCTGCGCAGACAAATCGCCCGACGGCCTGATCGTAACGGCAGGTCTAAAGCTTCCCGATGCAGGGTCAATCTTCCCCTGGTATACTTGGTCATATTTTTCGTAATCATTAGTCTGAGACAATATTGTGCTGAACGTGTTTCCGCCGCCGGAGGTCAAAGTGCCAGTGACATTGATACTTCCTCGGGCAGAGCACGAGCTATCCTGAATGCAACCAGGTGTATACACAACCAAGGTAAAATTGCCGCTTTCTTCGATATCAGGCTGGAACACGATATTCGTTGTTTCTACCGTAGTGGGACCAACAACCACAGTCAGGTAGTCCGCGACACTACTCCTTGAAGGGGTTTGATACCATGGGCCAGTGGTGGTGACTGTTGAAAGTGTTGTGCTCGAAGCTAGACAAGATGGCTCATTGAACGACTCGATAGCGTAGACGAATGTGTCGTTCTGAAAGATCTCTATGCCATCCAGTGCTCCACCTTTACCATACCAAGCTGAAACATCAATCCGAAAGCTGTTCATTCCAACGCGATTGACAAAGTGGAAATCTTGATAGGGCTGCGAAGAATTTTGAGCAAGTGGACATGTCGCGTCACAGTGGGCTTGATTTCCAGTCTCAGGATCGGTATAAGTGAAGTTCATGATGCCAGTATTCGGTAGGGCTGTAAGCCTCCACGTCTTGACACCTCTTCCGCCCACGTTAGCGTTCCACAGCCTGAGTACGGAAGGCTCGAATCCATATCGCATAGTAGCAGTCCACGATCCGGCGGTATTGTCTCGAAGCTGCCAAGGTTGACTGGCTGAATTGTTCGAAGGACAAACTATGCCGCTTCCACCGGTGGTATTGGCAACAGAGGTGACGGTAGCCGAGTCAAGGTTGATGATTTCGCCAGGTCGTTGACTATTGGTAGTAGTTCTCGACATGTTCTTCAAACCAGTGAATGAACCCCCGAAAACGATGTGGCCGTTAGGAGCTTTGGTAATTGAGGTAACGGGAGCGTCGAAGCCAGCAAAAGGAAGGTTGGCCCATGAACCAGAAGCTAGCCACGCGATAGCATGGCTGGAATCAGCTGCCTCGAATGCCCCTCCAACATATACAGTCTGTGTATCGGAGTCACAAAACAACGCATTGACAGTGCCTTGTATACCTGGCGCGGGAACAATTGCCGAAGTCTTACCATCGATGAAGGCGATGCTCTGTGCGCCTATCCCTCCGACACTGGTGAAGTTGCCACCAATAACAACACCCACAAGCGTGCCATTACTCAAGGTGAAAGTACACATGTCCTCGATATTGGCGTCAGTAGCAGCGAGGACGTCGTACATGCCATTCGGCAGCTGATGGAGCACCGACTGAGTGCCATTTCCCTGTGCTCCTTCCCTTTGATCTACATAGGAATATAACGAGATGGCATCGAAATCACCGCCAACGGCTACCTGGCCAAGCGAACCTAGATCGAGATTGGGAGGAGGCACTGCTTGGTATGCAGTTGCTTGATTGAAAATGGACAGACAAGATAGCCATATTCCAGGCCATGGCCTGAGAATCATCCTCCAACCTCGCCCGGAGGTGTTTGTGTGTTTCTCTTTATCGGTCCAGATTGACGGTAACTGTGACGGTATTCGTGATTTGAGACGTGCGATCGAGTGCGGGTAAGACTTGGTCGAACGCGTTTGAGGAAGTAAGGATCTTCAAGATGCCTTGATGTTTCGATACGGGTGACGGATATTATGTTCGACGACGGGTGCTAAAAGAGTGACAGTCGTGAGTATGTGCATGTAAGCGTCTGCTTTCGTCGGTGAGCAGGATGTTATTGTTGAAAGTCGAGAGAGGAATCGAGAATTGGTCAGTGCGCAGTTTGCGCTATGGAAGACAGAGACTTGGGAGAGCTTGCTGGCGACGGAGTCAGCAGAGGAGTTACAAAAGTCAAGTGTCAAAGACATCGGGATGGTGCACAGGGTGGCTTGGAAGAGAGCCTATCAGGAGTGACGCTGAAGGCCAAAAAGGCTTTCTGGAACCTCTAAAAATCAAAATGGATGCTTCATACACGGGCGCTTGTGTCTAACCGGCTTAGCACCAGAAATGTGTATGCGTTGCTGGGCTTCCTCCACCAGCCATCGCAGTGCAATCTCAAGATGCACATTGGCCTAATCTCACTTTCGGGGCCCATCCTGCGAATCAATGACGATTCCCGTTTAAGTGTTTTGTGCTCGTACTCAGTCTCGTGGTATATTTCTCCGCTCTTCTTTCATGCGTGCATATTTGTGGAACTCTTTGAAAAACGGACGTGTTGGCTATGTGCGAAGTGCCGCATAATATTTCAGTTTTGAGCTGGAGCAAACAGACTGTTCCTTGGTCCTTGTTTGCGACAATAGTGGTACTGTGCTGGTGGACGATGCAGGTCTCGGGTTCCTTGACAGAAGCCTTTTTAAAATGGAGCTAGGGGCTCTACTCCATCCAGCTTTTCATCCTGGTTTGAAACACTGTTGCACATTCCGAAAACCCAAAACCGTGCTACGAGTCCATCAGCAACCACTGCATAGCTCGGAGAATATGTCACCATTACGGGCCATTGATGCTTCGACAAGGATGCTACTGAGCGGATAGCCCGCGAGTGCACGATCTTCGGGCTGTATTTCAATGTTGGCGTATGGCTTCTTGCTTGCACCACGAGAAGAGCTGCGTAAGTGCTGGCATGCTCTGATGCTGATCTGACATTGAGAATGTCTATTGTTTCAAGCCTAGATATGAGAAACCTCCAAACTTCTATCGTTACAGGAGTGTGTTGTCTCGCAACGCGGGTTAAGGCTCGAGCACTTATCAGCAACCCTTTGATAGGTCACAACAGGGAGAGTATATGCAATACTCGCAGCTGTTTCGTTCCTTCAGGCGTATCAGAATCGCTCGCAACAACGAAAAATCTAAGACGGTGAGCCTTATGCCCAGCTGAGGCGCCCGACACCCCAACTTCCAAGTTTCCTTCCATGAATGCATTTGATAAAGATTGTCCATCCGAAGAACATTACATGACTGGTTGGTTGATCGCAGAATGTGACTGGAAACATCGCTTCCCCCAAAGACATTATTCCTTTAATCCTAGCAGCAGAGTCCAATACCACTTGAATTTCGAACTCTCCACTTTATCCTGGGCAGTGATAACGTATCAAGACTTCTTCTACGCAGCATTCCCAGTAAAGAATCAGTCCTGAGACAAATGTGATTAGGCACAAACCTTACTAATGAGGCGACTTGATGACAGGAGTGAATAACAGCGTTCAAGAGTGTGTTTCAACGCTAGGAATCTGAGAGCTCGCTTGAAAACACAGCAGAGAAGAACGAAGGAGCCATGGGCAGAGTCATGAAACGTTTGAACAGATATTCGGATGACAAACCCTGATCCCGGCGTACTTGGAGAGTCAAAGTGTGCCATGCAACTGTTCTCACATTGATCATGCGAATTATGAAAGTTGCTAGTCGATTCGACTAGAGAGATGTTATGTTGGATAAACAAAGCAACTAGCAAGTCCAAATTTTAGAATTACGCTCAGCGCAGGATTATGCCACAGCGGATATTGTCCTGTTGTACCTTGGTCTCAGGCATTATACAACTTCAGATTGTCTCGTTTCTGGTACTTGCTATTGAAAATGCAGAATATTCCACTTTGTTGTATCTGAGCGTGTCCTGCGAGGCATCAGTCGAGGTCGAAGGCACTCTCCCTCTATCATGGACATCAGTACTACCGGGACTATTCACCACTGTGTACGGTGAGCCTATCGACTCTAAACAGACGGGCAAAGGGAACGGAGATTCTAACAGCCAGCGTTCTTGCAGCTATCAAGGACAGCAGTTCCCCAAGCTAGATTCAAACATTGTTCAGCCAGAAAATGGTATGCAAGATTACGTTGAAGTCGTTAAAAGTTTCATTCACCACTGTCGGATGTTGTGCTAACAATGATGCTCAATAGCATCTCACCTGCGTCTTCTGCGCTTGACCCGTTCGCTACTCGATATCATTGTCTCATCGAGTTCGACGACTCGTTTCGCGTCTTTGTGCTCCGGTTCTTCCTTTACGAACACTTTCGAGACAACAGCTTGTGAAACTATGGTGGCAGCATCCTGGTCAGCACCCTCTTTCTCCTTTTTGACGACTATTTTCGCCTCCAGACGTTCAGCGAAAACTTTTAAGTCTGCAGTGAAGAGAACACTGTGAGCCCATCCCGCTTCCTTTCCCCATAGCTTGCGGAAATGGTTTGCAACGGCATCATAGGTGGTTTTAGTAAGGCTGCTGTGTTTTCCCTTTCCGAACTTGTAGTCTCTTTGAGCAATTTGCCAGACATGCGTGTCGATCGGGACAGCTTCACCCCAGCCCAGACCCATCAGACAAACACAATCAGCGACTTTTGGGCCTACACCCTGGAGCTCAAGAAGTTTCTCATGGGCCTCACGGTATCCATCTCTTCCTTCAGGCTTCATTTCTCCCGCTGCTCGAGGAGCCTGTCCATAAGTAGGGCTTTCTGGATTGCGCAAAGAGTCCAACCAGGCATGTCCCTTATCGTTTGCGATCATCCGTGCAGTTTGCGCAATGTACTTGGCGCGATATCCAAAGCCTAACTCTCGGAGATGACTTTCAACTGTGTCTCCTGTAAGTGCATTAGGAGGCGGAAAATCATGGTAACGGCGGCCCTCAAATGTCGCAATATACCTGCCGTAGTGCATGCACAGCTTGTCCACCATCTGCGATATTCTTATGATATTGTTGTTGCTACTGCAGATAAACCCAACCAATGCCTCCCAAGCATCTTGTCGCAGTATTCTGACACCGGTAAATCTCGGTGCCTTCTTTTGAAAATTCCGATCCGACTCGGACCACTGTCTATACAAATCTTCCAGGTTAGGTGTGAGGTTCAAGTAGTGCCTGAGCAGCTCTTTGCTATCATCGAGGTCTTCGGGGGCGATCGAAGCAGGAGGTGTAGGTGGTACAGAGTCTGTTATTGGCCATATTGACCGATACTTGAGGTGACTTTCGTCTTGGTCAAGCTGCAGAATTCGTCCTCGAAGAACACATGTCCAACTCTGATCATCACATTGTTTCCATCGAAATGATTGACCACATCTGAGGGTCGTGGCCAGGCATAGTTCAGTCAGCGTGACCGGCAATTTGGCCCAATCCGTAATGCGACTCATTTCCTAACACCAGAGAGACTCTCACGTTTCTTGCAGCATGAACATCGGCTTCCTCCGCATTGTGGCTCACGTGCTCAATTGTTGATTTAGGCGAATCGTCAAATTGCTCAAATGTTCTCTGGATGCAGTTTCCCTAGGGAAGGACGCGTTCATCCGCAACACCTAAGAATAGAGTTCAGTCGCGGCACTACTGTGCAATCAGAACTCCAAGTTCAGTTGTGGCGTTCAAGTGGATGTCTTTTTCCATCTAAGGAGTGCCTGCCCCGGAGCCTTGGCAGCGAATGACAAGCACGACGATAAGCGAAAAATCCCCATGAGTACGAAGCCTACCTCAGCTCTGCATATTTTCTCTTCCTGTTGCATTAGCAGACCTGATAGCATTACTTTCTGCATGCCTCAGCCAGCCTTCGTTTCGTGCTTGAAGAGTCGGTAAAAGCACAACACCCAAGCACTGTTCGATGCCCATGGACATCAGCGGCGGCTCTTTATGATATGGACACTGCGAGACATACCCAGTTTTATGGGTGCGCTGCGCCTCCAGAGCAGCTCCCGGCTACGTAATCACGTTAATTGCATAGTCTGCACGATCGAGCATTCTTCCTCTGGCAATACTACAGTTACACTTCGTGCCATAGACACCGACAAACACAGGATTATTCTTGGGCTTTCCCGGAGCTGCCGTTATATGCAGAAGGTTCGTTGTCACTGTTTTGTGACGAGCTGATATGTACTGAAGAGAGAGTCGTAATTGGACAGCCTCATGATCGCTCCACGAATCCAGACTCCCTACTACTGCACATAACCTCAATCAATTAACTTCTATACGAGCTATCCCAAAGGCTGTTTCCAGACATTATTCTGCTCATGCCCGCTCTTGCATGATGTGTTGAGAGAGATCCAATTACTATGGTTCACGCATGGACATCTTCGTCCCAGAAGCCTTGGCTCAAGGCAATACAGTAGTACCAACGCCCCTAGACCAAGCCTCCACAACATCATCCACTCAGCTCCGTTTCTTCCTCATCCTTCTTTATTTAGTGTAATTCTAGCAGATGTCCCTGAGCACTGCCCAGTTGTTGGGGACAATGCGAAGCCTGTCGAAATTTATCTAGCGCATGCGACAAAAGTTTGCCCAGACCCTTGTGGCCGTCTTGAAACAGTTGGTCCAGTCGCTGATCATTCCAGTATTCACAAGTTCATCCTGCTAACCATCAGACCTCTCGACCTAACGCTCAGCTGAATATTCTTTTGCATCTTTAGTCACTTTCGTTGTTTTGCCTATTGTCTGACTATACATTTCCGTTCGAAGTCTCTCGCTATACATCTTTTTCTTCCCTCTCACTTTCTTTCCACCTACACTCGCTAGACGAGCACTTAGCAGCGCTTCAATATCACTTCATACCTTGCAGCGATCATTCACAGGTCGATAACACTCGAAACAATAGAGCTGTTAGCACTCGGTAGTAGCACAGCAGGAGCACAACCATCGATTCCACTGGCCATCCGCTGGCCCCGGCCTTGAACCATGAGAATAGGAATCACTGCTCTGATATCCCTGGCGCTTGCCAGAGGTATCTGGGCCGCAGATATCATAAGTACTGACGGATTCTCCAACTGCGGCAAGGGTGACTCTCCCATCGAAGTGCAAAATGTCGACATTTCTTTCGACAGAACGACGAACACTATTACTTTTGATGTTCTCGGAACCAGTAAAGAATCGCAGGATGTGACGGCGTCGTTACTCGTCACAGCATATGGAGTCACTGTATACAACCAGACATTTGATCCTTGTGCAGACTCGACCAAAGTTGAACAACTCTGTCCAGGTAAGATCCTAGCGAATTACCAAAAAAAACCAACTACTAACAACCAGCAGTCCCAGCAGGAACATTCTCCGCAAAGGGCACTCAGCAGATCCCTAGCGAATATGCCTCGCAAATTCCTTCAATTGCTTACAGCATACCTGATCTCGATGGGCAGGCGCAGCTCGTACTCAACGGAAAAGACGGTTCGCAGGCAGCATGTATACAGTCATCCGTGACCAACGGCAAATCTGTTGAACTGCCAGCCGTGGCGGGTATTGCTGGTGCCATTGCGGCTGGAGCTCTTCTGCTATCGGGTGTAAGTGCCGCAATGGCTGGCGGACAACCTGGTGCCACGCACTCCTCGCCTGGCTTCATGGAAGTAATGTGGTGGTTCCAATCGATGTCTATGGATGGTATGTACAGTGTGAACTACCCTGGAATCTACCGCAGCTACACCAAGAATTTCGCCTTTTCGTGTGGTCTCATCCCATGGGGTGGCATGCAAACAACGATCGACAACTTCCGAAAGTCCACCGGCGGAAATATTACCGATAACAACTACGAGTACCTGAAGAATTCGACTCTTCGCTTTCAGGACGGCAGCACAGCGACGCCGAGTGGCTCTTTCAAGCGACTACTCGTCCGAGGGCTCGACGTTCTGCTTCCGCGCCAGGTCGATGGAATCACGACTTCTGTCAATGGCACGTCGGGCGCATCCGGCAATCCGAGCAAGGAATCCACTCTGGTCTCCGGAATTCAGGCATATGTTGAACAAATCACAGTGCCAGACGCAAACGCCTTCATGACCATTTTACTTGTCTTCGCGATTGTCATCGGTGCAATCGTCGTCGGTATTCTCCTCTTTAAAGTTATCCTCGAAGCTTGGGCCTTGTTCGGCAAGTTCCCGACTTCGCTCACTACTTTTCGAAAAGAGTACTGGCGGATCATGGCCCAAACAATCACTTCTCTCGTCTTCCTTCTTTACGGTGTGTGGACTCTCTACTGCATATTCCAGTTTAAAAACGGCGATTCGTGGGCGGCAAGAGCTCTTGCAGGTGTTACCCTCGGCCTGTTTACAGCCCTGCTTGGGTTCTACATATGGAAAATCTGGAGCGTGGCCCACAAGCTGAAGAAGTCGCAAGGAGACTCGAGCGCTCTCTTCGAGGACAAGAAGACGTGGAAGAAGTACAAGATCTTCTACGAGAACTACAAGAAGCAGTATTGGTGGCTATTCATTCCCTTCATCGTCTATATGTTTGCTAAGGGATGTGTTCTTGCTGGAGGTGACGGCCACGGTCTTGTCCAGACTATTGGACAGCTTGCGATTGAGATAATCATGCTGATTGTGCTTCTTTGGAGCCGACCGTTCAGTCGCAAATCTGGCAACTGGATCAACATCATCATTCAGGTCGTCCGAGTCATCTCTGTTGTCTGCATCTTGGTCTTCGTCACAGAACTTGGTATCGCAAAGACAACACAGACAATCACCGGTGTTGTTCTTATTGTTGTGCAAGCATCCTTGACTGGTATTCTTGCGATCCTAATTGCGATTAATGCCATAATCAATTGCTGCAAGGAGAACCCTCATAGAAAGAGGCGCAAGGCTGCTGAAAAAGCTCGATCTCAGGATCTGGAGGGAGACGCCTTCCTCATGGAGCTTAGGGACACCAAGGCCAAAGGGAATGTGCAGTTACACCAAAAGGAACTATCTCAAAGCTCTTTGGGAGGTTATGACGAATTGCGAGTGCAGGCACAAACGAATCGTACCGGTCGTTATACACTAACTCGAGCGGATTCAACGGCTCCTCTTGTGGCGAAACACTCTCATACAAGCAGCATGGGTAACAGTGGCTATACACCTGTCATTCAGGATATGACACCAGATGTGTCGCCGCAGCAGAGCTTCAATCAGAGGGAGCCTAGGCTACCTAATATGGGCCTTGGAGCCGGACAACCGGGACGAAGTTATTAAGCGTTCCGACCTTAGTCAAACCTGATGTTTTCGCGATTGTTGATCTAAAAAGAGCGAGCTTTTGAATTGTTAATGTGAACTATAAGCACATGGCTGCACCAAGATACTTTATGAATGACATCCAGCCAAAACTGTTACCTATTAGGCCACTGACTATAATACTTATATCCTTGCGCATGTCTGGCTTGAAACCACACGTGTTCTTGTCTTTAGCAGTAGCGATCCAAAGTGGGTACCCTTACCTCATCTCACCTGTTCGCTCTCTAGTTGAATGATGTTCGCATTACTGAATACAAACGATATCCCTTTTACTGTACCTATCTTTGTTGACACAACCAAAGCCTGGTATGTGTGGATAATGACTGAAAGAAGGCTAGAGACAACTTCGCCAAGCCAAGACATAAACTATCCTTTCTGCCATAGCAGGATTCTCAATATTCGAGCCCCCTTACCCGATCCGAAAGAAAAGTCCGTTACATTGTCCCCTCTATCATTGCAACTTTGACGTTTGATGATTTGTTCCAAAGTTCCTATGGAGGCACTAATTCTTTCTTAATTTTATGCCAATTTACAGCCTTTACTAGAAGTTGTGAGCTGTCTCCTGTTCTTCTAGCCACGAAGTTTTTGCCTCATTTATTCTACCTGATCGACTTTTCTCAAGATATCGCTTTTTAACATCATAAACCCGAAAGACAATTCTGTTGAGGAAAGGACCAAGGCCCCACGGACAATGCTACCGTGGAGAAGTACAGGACACAGGCCAGGCCTTCTTTCGTGTTCGACGAAAACGACGACTAGTTCCTCTGATCACTAGTATCAAGGGACGATCGAATTGTTTACTATCCTGATAAACTTTAACCAAAGACAACTGGAAAATCACGTTGTGTACTTGTCAACCTTACAATAATCAGTAGATGCAGCCACTAACAGTGCGTTGCAGCTCAAAGTCTGGCGTCGAGGAGGCCGTTCATGGCAATTAAGTCGTAAGAGATCATGTCCCTCAGTATCTATTGATATGATAGAAGCTAATCGATCCTGGATCAATCACTCGTGAGTAAGATGGAAATTCTCATATCGTCTTAGTAAAATCCGAAAGGGGCAACCACTTTCAGCGGTTAATGTCGAGCAATCTTAACCGAACCAAGATTATATGCAGCTTGCGCAATAACAGGCCCGAGGTATTCAACAGCACTTCCACAGCCTCGCTCCTTATATCACTGTCGCCATTCGTGAATATGGCTCGTTAAAGAGATAGGCAAGAATCTATGATCTGCTTCTGATGCACCATTCGCGGCAGCTAATAATCTCAACGTCAGCGAGGATACGTGTCAAATATTGAAAACCCCATCTGCCACCTATGTCGGAGCAACACCGAGGGCTGCTGTCTAAGATGGGAGCTTTCTGTTACAGGCAGCATCACAACCTAACCTAAGAGCACCAATTCGACCCACGGAAGCCGGTAGCGATGTTAAAACAATTCTAATGCTATGAGCTTGGCTTGGACGA
Source organism: Neophaeococcomyces mojaviensis (assembly GCA_030247915.1). Taxonomy (NCBI): domain Eukaryota; kingdom Fungi; phylum Ascomycota; class Eurotiomycetes; order Chaetothyriales; genus Neophaeococcomyces; species Neophaeococcomyces mojaviensis. The sequence goes on from JAPDRQ010000069.1 coordinate 102,211, forward strand.
TGTCGGTTGTGTGCAAGAAGTGGGGCAACACTCTTTTAGACCTATATTTCTAAAAGGGGAACCGTAGCTCTAGTCATGGTGGCATCAGCAGTTCAGACTGTAACCAACAACTATAGCGAGGTCTTTCAAGCCATTACGAATGGTCTTCGCAGCTTCGCTGGTAGCAACAGCGATGTTGTTGGGACTGACTGACATCAACAGGGCATTTTAGATGATCATCCTGACCAACGGAACGATGGAAGACATCCCTGCACAGTTTAAGAGCACAATACCTAGGACAACGAACTTGACAAGGGCCGACTAGAGGCTTATCGTATTCCACAAGCATTCTCTAATCTCGCTGCTTCTCAAAGTCATGGTGCTACAAGGTAAGAACAATGCTTCATGCATTTCGAGGCGCAGCTGAATAACTCATGATCACCTCCTGTTCAGTCGAGAATACCCACATGGAAGGAATTGTGTCCGTGCATGTGGTTACGAAGATTCAGCCTGGCTAGAGGTTTGCGATGAGCACGAGATAATGAAATGCAGCTTTGGCGTTCGTACCTTCTGAGCCCAAGGAAGTCGATAGCTACGTTGCATTCAAGATCATACGTGTGAAGGAAGTGGTTTAGTATTCTGTTGGCTGTATTATGGCGTCACACTACAGGACATGGACTTAGCTGCATGCGAACGGCTTGTATGTTCATACAGGACCATTAAAATCTAGGGTTGAAGGTATTTTCGATGCTCCTGCAAATGGCGTTGATGCGAAGCGAGGCAGGCTTTTAGAGAGAACGTAGCTGGCAGTTGGATAACTCACGAATAATTCCTTCATTCACTACAGTGTACAGGCTTGTCATACAGGTCTTGACAAAAGGTTATCACTCTGAAACGAGATATTGTCTTGGCAAAAGTTCTTCAATGACACCCAAAACTGAGCTAGTAATCTAGGAAACGCAACATGCGGGCGGCGATTCGGCAACTAGGGTCTACCGTGCTGAAATATGAATCGCTGAACTGGTGATGGACGGAAATGACAGGGAAAAAGCATCGTCCTCGATTTTGGTCAGAAACTCGATTGTGCTGAGCCGCTCACCCACAGAACCAATCATACACGCAGGCAACCTGTAGCAAATGAAAAGTAATCCACAGCAATCCTCAATTACGATCGATCTTTGCCGTTATCATTTGCACCTGGTCGTGCCAAGGCCTCTTAAATGACGATCGTTCTCAGCGGGTGTCTTGGCGTCAGACTCCTCGGTTGTTTGGTCATGATGACAGCATCACAGAATGAGGTTCTGTCCGTGCATATTGGCTTGTGAGATGTCTGTTGGTCAATCCCACATGGGGACATCTGCTTCACTGGCAGATGCCAACAGCATTCAAGATGCTTTACAACAGTCAGAAACACAGCAAGGCTCTGCGCCAAGAAACGCTTAATAGCATTGATGATTTACTGTAGGTCTGGGCAGCGGGTAGCTGCGGCGAACGAAAGCACAATCGACCTTCCAGAAAGAAAACGCCTCCGGAAATTGTGGCGTTTCTTGAAAGTCTTGGTATCGCGATTTCCTGTGCGACAACCAGTAATCACCCACCTTTCCTGCCAAATGAATTGCTTGGTGTTGGGAAGCTCTTGTGCCAAGATTCGACGTAACATCAAAGATGTTCGCTCCGCGTTTTGTGTGCTTCCAGTGTTATCTGATAGCCTGCTCACCTTCCTCATTGGACTGTGGTCCGAATTATCCTGTGGCACGGAGATCAGTCCCTTCTCGTTGCTAGCGACTTATCAGACGGGCACAGCGAGGGTAACAGTCGCGTGCAGCAGATCAGCATGCATCACCCTAAACCATGAGGCAATTGTGCATGTCTACTAGAGGAGTTTATATATTGTTCTGATCGCTATCCATATTTCATAACCCAGGCTCATCGTCGTTGTAACTTCCTTTCCCAAGTCCAACTTTTGTCTTCAGCGGACATCATCTACAATGAGCGTTCTCGGAGCAAGCACGCTGGAAACAGCAGAGCTCGCCAAGTCTGGCGTAGCTGATGCCCCCCTTCAAGGCACATCCCTCGAAGCGAAAGCTGGTGGAGGTCACATCTCAAGTGCGGCTCGCACTAGCTTTAGCAATTCCTTTTCAATGAAACAAGACGTCTACGATGACACACCAACCGACGAAGAATTGAAAACTCTGCGAAGAGTTTCGGGCAAGATTCCTTGGACAGCATGGACGATTGCCTTCGTTGAGCTTTGCGAGCGGTTCTCGTACTACGGTACTACAGTCGTCTTTGTCAACTTCATCCAATGGCCTTTGCCTGAAGGGTCAAATACTGGAGCGGGCCATGAGGGACAGTCTGGTGCCCTCGGTCGTGGCCAGCGAATGTCAACAGGCCTCACACTCTTCAACCAGTTTTGGGCCTACGTGATGCCCCTATTTGGCGCCTACGTTGCTGACGCTCACCTTGGTCGCTTCAAAACAATCCACATAGCCATCTGTGTCTCTATCATAGCCCACGTCATCCTCACAGCATCCGCCGCCCCATCAGTCATCGTTAAACCCAACTCTGCAATCGCAGCATTTATCATTGGTCTTATCTCCCTTGGCGTCGGCACAGGTTTTTTTAAGGCCAACATCTCTCCCCTCCTGGCTGAACAGAATGTCGACACAAGAATGCATGTGATGAAAATCGAGAAGACCGGTGAGCGCGTCATCGTCGACCCGGCCGTCACCAACACTCGCATCTTCCTCTATTTCTACTTCTGTATCAACTGCGGCTCCCTTGTCGGCCAGATCGCCATGGTCTATGCCGAGAAATATGTCGGTTTCTGGCTCGCATACCTCCTGCCAACCATCCTCTTCCTCTGCGCGCCGGTCGTCCTCGCCGTCTGCAAAAAGCACTACCGCTTGACACCACCCACAGAATCCGTCCTCTCAACCTTCCTCCACATGTTTTTGTATGTTGCGAAGGGTAACTGGTCCCTCAACTTCGTCAAAATGAAGCGCAACTGGAATTGGGATGTCGCGAGACCATCCAACGTCAGCCCAGAGTCCCGACCAAAATGGATGAAATACGACGATGCGTGGGTCGACGAAGTGCGCAGAGGCCTTATGGCTTGCAAGGTCTTCCTATTCTTGCCAATTTTCTTCCTGGCGTATAACCAAATGACTGGAAATCTCACCTCGCAAGCCGCGACCATGGAACTCCACGGCGTCCCTAACGACCTCATTCAAAATCTCAACCCAATCTCTATCGTGATTATGATCCCCATCCTTGACGCCTTCATCTACCCTGGTCTCCGGAAGATGGGATTCCTGTTCACTCCGATCAAGCGAATGACTACCGGGTTTTTCTTCGCCACAGCTGCCATGGTCGCCGCCTGTGTTACACAGCACTACATCTACAAGATGTCGCCGTGCGGCAACCAAGCGACATCGCCTGATTGTGAAGGCCCGGCGCCCATCAATGTCTGGGTACAAGTCTTGCCCTACGTTTTCATCGGCCTAGCAGAAATCTTCACAAACGTCACGAGCTACGAGTACGCGTTCTCCAAGGCTCCCGTGAGCGCCAGAAGGTACGCTTTCTAACATCTCCATCTTCTGTCTTCTTCCCCCTCCTCCTAGCTATTCTAGATCATCTTACTAACATCACCTTCCACTACAGCTTGGTCATGGCCATAAACCTCTTCATGTCCGCCATCAGCAGTGCCATCGGCCAGGGTCTGACCGCCTTGAGCACCGACCCGCTCCTAGTCTGGAACTACGGCGTGGTCGCCGTCCTCGCATTCCTCGGTGGAGTGTTCTTCTGGATCTGCTTCCATACCCTCGACAAAGATGAGGACTCGTGGAACAGCATCGCGAAGTCGGCATACAGGGGAAAGAGCGTTTCCAACCCATCCGCTAGAGAACCTGTCGTTGAGATTGCCAACGAGAAAGCATAACTGCGAACCATTAAAATAAAAAGAGCGTCCTTTGACGACGGTGATGTTGATGTGTAACCAGTCACAGACAGGATACAAAAAATAGTTGTAACTACAACTTTCGCGGGAAGTGAGGGGCCGTGGAGAAGTCTTGCCCTCCCCTTCTTCCTCGAAAGAGAAAAAAGCGAAATTGAGAAAGTACATGAGACTAGTTGTGTCTCCCTATGCCACTATACCGCTGCTGCTGCTAGCCAGCCAGCCGAAAAAAAAATCAATGATACCCAGTTTCTTATTTGTCACTAGCTTGCTCTTGGAACATCGTGAATACTACTGCTGCTTTATGGATGATTTGTTATCTTTTGCCCCCAAAAGACCCACGGGTAGCATTCTGGTCTACAGGATCGGACAATGGAATGGTAGTCATTGATTGACTGACCCACTCAGTCGTGCTTTTGATGTGCTCGGAGTAAGGCGAGGAGTTCTAGTTCACATCCTGTACCTCCGGGAAGATGCTGTGAGTTTTCCTTTTGCAGCGTTATGGTAGGAATACGGTACGTATATGGTGAGGTAAGAAAGAGAGGGGTGGGTGTCTGGTCGCCTGTTTACTGGAGACGCGAAGAAAAGTGTAACTCCTGGGTAGTTTGAAGTGGAGATGAGAATGTCTGGCTATTCAGGCCGCAATGGTAGTAAAACATGGATCTATGCATGAAAGCGTGCTGTACAAATGTCCTTGCCAAGGGCAAATCTCACTCATATCCCCTTCACAGCGGGGACTATGATTCCACATCGTTGCCGTCTGAGGAATTCCATCTGATCCTCCTTCAACTGTACCTTCCGCACTTTGCTCTCCTCTTTTCTTCCATTCTCGACCGAGCTTGCTAACAGTAGCGATCCCACCGCTGCCGCTGCAGCACTTACCCCAGCCTGTAGAACCGGTGTGCCCTGCACAGTCTCGGTTTGGCCGTGGTTCGGCTTCACCTTCTCAATGCCTGGGAACGAGTAGGCCGTCCCACCCTGCTTCGATGCAATCTTTCTCGAAAGCACTTGTGCCGCATATCTAGGATACCAAATCCTGCTTCCGAGCACAGTCGTCCAAGTCAGCAGTGCCAAGGCGCCCGCTTGATGGGCGCTTGCAAGCGGAATGGGAATCATGTAGATTAAGGTCGAAATACCAAGGATGACTTGCAACCAGACAAAGCCGACCACACCATGGACACCCTTTTTCGCGGCTACGGGCAGAAAAGCTTTCATTGACGTGTTGTACTTTGCATAGGCGAACAAGCCCATCACGGCTGTGAAGGTGCTTGTCGCGAGAATGCGATGGTCGAGCTGGACTAAACTCGGATTCTCGAGGAAATTCCGCCAATAGAGGTCTTTGTTCTGGCCGGTAGGATCGCGGCTGTAGAAGGGGTCGAAGAGTTCAGATCGTGGAGGAGTCAGTCCTAGACCCATGTAGGGAAATTCATTGTAGATGAGTCCTGCGTCGAGGCCGGCGACCAGGGCGCCAGACATGGCGGTCGTGAATGTTAGGCCGAGAAGGAGGGCGACGCTGAGCTTGAAGGTTTTCAGGGCTGGATTGCGGAGGGTGAATAGTTGGGCGGAGGCTTGGTCGACAGTGAGTTTGTGCACGAGTTTGTTCGTTCGCAGAATTTCAAGGCCACACCAAAGCATGCTGAGATAGGCGACGAAGGCTGTACCGAGATGTGCGGCGAGACGATACTGGGAGACACGAGGGACGTCACGACCAGGTTTCTTATCAGGACTCAAAAAGTCGTCCTTTAGACCGGATTTGACCATCCACCAGCCTAGGAAGCCTTGGAAGCCGATGAGACCAGCTATGCCGAAGAGTTTGGGGATCATGGGCTTTGATACCTGGCGGCGGGCGAGGAAGTAGGCCATAGGAAGGACGAAGGATAGACCCACAAAGCGACCCCAGATGCGGTGAATCCACTCCATCCAGTATATCGATTTGAACTCGTCGAGCGTCATGCGTGAGTTGAGAACCAGAAACTCCGGTGAAGCTCTGTATTTTGCAAACTCGGACTCCCAGTCTGCGTCTGACATGGGTGGTAGGGAGCCGGTTACTGGTCGCCATTCTGTTATGGATAGACTACGCGGTACAACTCAGTATGTTGTAGAGGGAGCAGGATGTAGTGTGTCTTACCCAGACTCAGTCAGACGTGTCAAGCCACCGAACACGACTATGCCAAACACACTCGCAGCACTCGCAAGGAGCCAATATGCGACTGCATTTGAGCTAGTCTCAGGTGATCGAGACGACTTTTTGATGGTATTTTCTACCTCTTTGACGGCATCTCTCAGCTTTGTTGACGTCCGGAAGGTCCGTCGACAGGAGAGCAGAGACAAGTTTGTCGTTCGCCGTGCTTCCCGGAAGTCTTTGGCAAATGCATGTCTATAGCTTGGGAAATGTGCTGAGTGGCTCGATGATCCATAGAGTGATCGTGATTGACATGAGAAGAAGCGCTTCGATAAGTTTGGAGCAGCCTCGCAAAGAGCTCGCCGAAAGGCCGAGCCTGCCAGCATCTCTAGAAGCTCAATAGGTCTTGATGAAGTGCAGAGGCGAAGGTGATGGTTGATGAAATGCAGTCATCTACGCCCCCGGAACCGCAGCGCGTCGACATATTTCCTCCCGATATTTAGCCCTCCCCATTGGCGTAGCTGGACCCGCAGGCCCGCCAACCCTCCCACCCAGAACGTTAAGCGGGTTATCAAGCATGCCTACAAATGTGCGATACTTCATGTAATGCTAGCTTAGCTTCGAAATGTATAGCTTAGCTCACCTTTAGGTACATATGCGCACGGAGAATTTTTCATGGATGTATAGATCTTATCACGACGTTGTATGTGGAAAGATGAGAAAACCCCGAGTGAGTAGGTAAATTGAAGCGTTCCACAGCCATAACAATAGCCGAGACTCAACTGGAAAAGTACCCGTTCTCGGCTACGAATCTAGTGCCTGCCATTTGACAAAGCCCGAAGGAAAGCAATCTGTTAGCAGGCACCAGTGTTATGAAGAATTTTCTGGGAAACTATGGTCTTAAGCAGATGAGCCTCCTTTTCGAAGATTACCAGGCAAAACCTGCTAGCTAATTTTTGCGCACAATGTATTCTCACAACTCCAGGTTATGTTGCGACATGTCGTGCTACATCTACTCCAAGAGCGCCAGGCATAACCGCTGCGTAACCCCAGCCAAGATCTGAAAGCCATGTCCAGTAGATATCCTAGATGAGACAATCCTCCCGCCCCTGGTGGGAGCGAAAGGCTTCTTTTACCGAAATGATCACAGTATCAAGCATTTCTTGCTCGACTTCTTGACCGGCGGTTCCAACGCTGCCACAATGGCCTCGTCGAAAACATCCTTGAGCTTGTACTGCGTTAATGCACTGCATTCAACATATTTGACCGCACCCAGCTCTTTGGACATCCTTTCGCCATCCTCCTTGCGTACGGGCTGCATCTTCTGTCGGGAGAGCTTTTCTCGCACTTGTGGATCGTCTCTCAAGTCAGTTTGAGTTCCAACAATAAGGCATGGTACTCCTGGACAGTGGTGGTGCACTTCGGGGAACCACTTCTCTCGTACGTTTTCAAAGGAGGCGGGGGAGGTGACGGAGAAGCACACGAGGAAGACATCGGTCTGAGGATATGATAGAGGGCGCAGTCGGTCGTAATCTTCCTGTCCGGCAGTATCGAAAAGTCCCAATGTGTATGGCTCGTCACCGATCCTGCACAAGCACCCAATTAGTAATCCTCTCAAAGCCAGACTTCCATTCAGGCAGGGAGACAGCTGAACACAAGGAATCAACGTGCTCTGCACAGAGCAGTCCGGTTGCTTCTCATCTCACGACAGAGAATGTCATCGACGGATATTGGCGACTTACATAACAGTAACGGCATAATTATCGAAGACTGTAGGCACGTATTCCGATGGGAATTTGTTGGTTGTGTATGATATGAGTAGACACGTCTTGCCCACAGCACCATCACCCACCACAACACATCTGTGCGATTATGTCAGCCTCTTCTCTGAAAAGGATGCTCTTGTTGTGCCTTAGGAATGAGTTTATCGACATCACTGAGCGACATACTTTATCGTTGCGACAACCATATTGCCCTTGTTTGTGGCTTCCTTAACAAGACTTGATCACAGGCTTGCTGTGTAGTTTTGATCGATACCTAGGACAACGTGTTAGGAGCGTCCGTCATACGACTACTGTGTTGGCTTTGACATACCCAGGACCGATCAAAGGATGGCTAGAGATCGACTCAGCGCCCTTGTCCTTTATCTCAACAAAGATAATGGCCGATCGACAGATGTAGTCCTGAACAGTATCCACAAACACACTCCAGATCTTGCACCTTGATACACGTTTCAAACGTGCGCAGATACCAACACGATCTTCCAATACAGGAGCACACGACGCCAGGCGCCTACAGCCAGAGGATAAGACGAGGGGAAGGGAGAGCGGTCAGCGGAATGCTCGAACGAAATGCTTAACCGAGGTGGACGTAGGCCTGGTTTTTCTTGGACGGAAAGATAATGTCGCGTGACTGAAAGTATAGAAAACCGAGTAGAAGGTCGTTGACACTGAAGGATGCACGAAAGTCGAAGATTATGTTCTGGAGCGAAAGAGGGAGGTCGTTTGACTCCAGGCTTAAAGAAGCTCAAACAGGGCAAGTGCGGATTTTGGTGGTGCAGGTAGTGCGCGCGGAAGCAGCAGGGTCAGGCTAACAGAGCCCAAACCCGCCCGCTATCCCAAGAGCTTTTCACTGCCGGAAACACCCAAAGGTTGCCTCAACATTTAGGGCATCAACACGGAGCGCTAGCATGTGGATCTGCCTGGCGAGCTTCTGATCTGTTCCTTGCGCACTTCTAACGTCTTTTGATGTTGTCTTTTGTTCCACTCGAACAGTGCAGCGGGACAAGACTGCCTGATTATTGAAGGACCATCGTGGGTACCACTGTAGCTATTCTCCCAAAGGCCGTTCCAAGACCTCGCGGCGTGAGCATGATCAACAAGCCCCGAAGCCTTCACTAAACATCACGAGGCAAGCCACAGCTGTTCCACGTCCAGCACTTGCTCCTGAAATGTCGTCGTGTAATCTGCCTAGATAGTTTCAATGGATTCACAACACGAGCCTTGTCGCCATGCTGAGAAGTACAGCAGCACGGTGGTTTCAAAATCCGAGTAACACACTTTCGAAGCTCTTCTCATATCTACCTATTGTGTGCCAACACTACTATACGCCATGCAGTAGTCCTCCTCTTGATTAACCCTCGTATTATTTGTATTTGCCATGGCCTCGTCATCTCATCGATGCACACAGGCTATATACTCTTCAGGCGACCGGGCAAGTCGGGTATCGTGCCAAATGTTCTCTGACCAAGTGCTGTGTACTAAAACAATTTGCAGTGCTCGCTGCGAGCGAAGGGCAGATATGCCGCCAAAGGTAGTGTGTCCGACTAAATAGAAGTGTGAAGATTGTGCCTAGATTGCGCCTTGATAAACAAAAGCTGGAAAAAGCAAGAATTATTAACCATAACATGTCGAACTACTATTTCGCCCCAATTTCCTCCTCTGCCCAGCCCGACAGACCACCCCGCGTGTCGCTGGTCAATCCCAGGCCGCTGAAGTTGGATGTGCCAAATCCAGTCCCGAAAGCAGAGCCAAAGCCACCGAAACTGCCTTGAGGAGCATGACCGCCAAATGGACGGGATGTCATGTTCGTCTGGCTTGATGATGCTTGTCCACCAAAGATTTCCTGCGAGAAGGCTGGCAATGACACCGCTCGTGAATGCGCGCCTCGGCTCGCACCGAGACCGGTGTTGGTGGGTGCAAGCAGCCCTCCGACAGTGGTGGATGCAGCATTGTTCGACAATGAGCTAGGGCCAAACCCGCTGCTGATACTGCTCTGCCTGGGAACGTGAGATGACGATCGGACATGGTCAAGGCCGCTGTGTCCATTTGGCATATCACTGTACAGCGCAGCCTGTTGACTCGCAAGAGCCTGGTTTTGTTGCTGTTGCAGCGTGGCAAATGTCAAGTCATCCTCGCGGGCATCTTGATGAGCCTGGACCTGCTGTTGTTGGGAGACCTGCGACAGATACATGGTCAATGGGTTGTTTCCACCCTGGTTCAGTATTGTAGAGGGAGTAGATCCTGGAAATGCTTGCTGCTGCTGTCGGGGTTGGTTTATGCTGTTGGCACGAGGTCCTGTCGGCAACAATGACCTTGTTGGGCTCGACCCAGCTTGTGAGAGAGTGGTGTCGAGGCCGTTGAGTGGTGGGGGCGATGTGCCGTCAATGCTGCCTAGGCGGGCCTGCTGCCCATTTGCGTTGTTCAGGTTTTGCCTGGGTGGATTACCGCATCTGTCTTTTCCAAAATTGATCTTAAACCTCTTGTATTCTTCCCGACCTCTTACAGCCTCAATAGCCTTGATAGCGTTGGCAATGTTTGTAAAGTTAACGAAGGCGCAGCTCTTCTCACGTAAGGTGTTGACCAGCTCAATTTCTCCGTATTCCGAAAAGTCTTGTCGTAGGCGCTCCTCCGTCCAACTCTCGTCCAGATTGCCAATATACACATTTCTCGAAGCTCCACCGCTAACAGCCAGAGCAATGGCTGGAGGCAGAGCACCGGAATGCTTGCCCCAACCAATCTTCAGCCTGCGGTTGTGTATCATCAAGCCTTGTAGATTACTCAAAGCATAGAAAGATGCCGCAGATGTGGGATCGATGAACGTAACAAAACAGATGTGCTTGTCAGGAATGTATCGGATGTGATGCAACAGACCACCTCGTACCACATTACAGATCTCTTCAATCGTAGTCTCAGGATGTATATTTCCAAGGTAGACAGTTCGGTTCCCCAGATTGTTCACTCCTCCAGCAGTCGTTGCAACTGCGGCAGCAGCCACAGATTGTTGTGCTAGTGCGTTAGAGATCAGGTCTCGGTCTGCACCGTTAAGCACATGGGCATAACCGGGTGCTATACCTAGAAATTGTGCTGCGTTCTGCTGTTGAGTCTTCGACACGTAAGCGCAACGATCTTTACCGTAGAATACTCTCCGTGGAGGATGCCATTTCGGATCTTGAGGTAGCTGGGCTACAGCTTTGATTGCGTTCCCAATCGACAGGAAATGAACAAAGCCAATTGCCTTTTCTGGAACCATTTTGACAGTATCGATCGGACCGAATCTACCTAGATCGTTTCGAATCTCATCCTCGGTGATATCTTCGGGTAGATTTCCAAGATAAACATTCCTAGAAGCACCTGATTGTTGGGCAGCAAGTGCAACAGATGTCGGGACTTGAGATGGCTTTCCCCAGCCAACCTTAATATCGTGACCTTTTATATTGAGCTTCTTGAGGATGGCATCAGAGTGGAAATGTGTTGCTGAGCTGCTGTCGAGGAACGAAATGAAAGCACAGTTCTTATCTGGCAAAAGTCGCACCGACTCGATCTGACCGCTCCGAACATGGTTGAGGATCTCCTCAGCTGATGTGTCGGCAGGAATATTCCCAAGATAGACGGTACGGCTTGTTGATGCCATCCAGTGGTGAGTCATTGGCATCATTGGTTGGTATTGACCGAAGGCCGGTCCTCCCATGCCTGAGAAGCCGCTCGGTGATTGAGGAGTGAAGCTTTCGGCAGACAACATGTTTTGAAACAGGGTTGGGGACATAGGGTTGATATTATTTTGTGTAGGGCTCGCCATTTGAGCCTGTCGATTCTGATGATATTGGTGAGTCTGCTGATGTAAGGCATTTGTGGGCTGCGGGAAGCGACTCAGGTTCGAGAACTGCGGCGAACCGAAGGCACCAGGAGAACCTGGCTGAAAAGGGCTTCCTAGCAAGAGACCTGAGGGCAAGAGAGGTGTATAATTCATATCAAACGCAGATCCAGGCGTGTCTCCAACGGGACTGAAATTATGTTGGTTCTTCGGAGCAGTGTCTATTGACGAGATTGTGTTCTTTCTTCCGCCATTAAAGCCATGGTAGGCGGCATTATTGGAAGCAAACGCCCCGTGCGAGAACCCCATATTTTCTTGACCATACTTTGCATGTCCAAATCGGTCAGCATAGCCATTCATGAATTGTTGATTCTGCATTGCAAGCATATGGGGAGGAGTTGGGACGTGAGAGTCCTCGAGGATCGGTCCTAGGGTCGCCGTGGCTGCAATCGTGGGTGTCCGAGTCTAGAGCAGACCGGACAGAATATCTCGATAACAGGAGCGTCACGTCCAAGTCAATGGACGGTTCAATTGCAAAAGTCGGTGAAGGTGGATCAACTCGATTTGGAAACAGAAACAGGTCGCGTGTTTTCTAAACTTTGACGGTCTGGAAAGCTGGACTCGATGCGTCAATATCCCAAGTTGCAGAACCGGACAAAGAGTTGCAAATCTCCTAATGAACTCGAAGGGAAAGGCAGGGGTAAGCAAGCACAAGAACAGTAACAAGTAGAAAATGAAATGAACGACGTCGGCTGCAGAGCAAGACACGACAGTGAGAAGAAGAAATGAAGGTAACGAGAGTAGTTGATCGATGGTCGAGATGACAGATGAAAAGAGTCAGGACGAGGTAGGGAAGAAGCCTCGAAATGAGCGCATGTTGGACTTGAGCTAGTTAGCCCAGTTTGTAGCCTGGAGGGCTCCAGGAACGTGCAGGGTGTTGGAAGCGATTGACCTCGACTCTCTCACTAAATAGGGGCGGGTTACCCGCCTAACCCAATCTCGGCCACAATAATGACCACACTTTTGATGCCAACAATGTGGGAAAATCCTCCGTTCGCTTTGTTGGCAAGCTGTGAAGAAACTGAGGCCACCAGAGTCTCCGCATATAAACTAGAGGTACTTCGGTCCCTGAACACGAATGAAATGCTCGAGAAGCAGCAAGACCACAGTCCGTCGATGTGCTGGACTTAGTTTCCGCAGTGGGCGAGCATGGAGTGAGGTTAAGATTGCTATGGACACCCTGTCAAAGGAAGCTCACTGGCTTCGCAAGCCTCTCAATTATTGGCATTCGCGGTGCCTGAAATGCACGACCCTGATTAGCGTCTGGCGACTTTGAGACCTGCAGTTGCCTCGTTCCTGGCTAGGCCTGATGAGGGTTTCTTAGTGGCAGCCTTGCTTATCTTATCTACAATTTATAAAGCCTTGTGAGTCGATGGTGGGATAATTTGTTGTAAAAACACCCCTCCGCTCATCACGATACGGCCCTTGAAGAGCGAGCCTATGCAGACGGAAGATCTCTTCTAGAGTCATCTACAAAAGTTCACAATTTATTTATGTTCCATCAACCCTGTGGACCGAGACACTACACCACATTTCAGTCATAAATTAGACTCGAGCATTGTGACTCACCGAAGCAGGCATTTAAGCTGACTGGAGTTGTGACACAAGTGTCCATAAGCTTCACCATTTGCAAACATGGCTGAGCCATACTATATTGATGAGGATGCCGGCAAAGATGACGATACTGCTGTGGGCACTCTGACTGCACCATACAAGACACTCCTCCATGCCATGAAATGCCACCCCCCGGATCTGGGTCCAACCACATATACGACGAAGAAAGTTGGTCCAGATGGTGCTGCAGAATGGAAGCCAGCAACCGAGTCGGCCCTCAAGAAGGCGAGGAGACTCTACGATCAACACAAGCGAAAAGAGCAGAAGAACGCGGAAGTTGCGATAAGAGAGAGGGCTGAGGAAGTGCGAAGACAACGAGTGCTAGAAGAGGCAAAGAATGTCACCTTGAAGGAGGATGCGTCGTTACCAGCCCCAATACGAATACGACTTGACGAGACAGATCCTTCAAAGATCACGCTGGGTACGGCGGACAAGCCAGGCACAAGAGTGAGAGTTCTGGGCAGAGTACACAGGTTTCGAGCACAAAAAGACGTGATATTCATCACATTGAAGGACGGGTACGGCCAGATGCAAGTCGTCTTCGGCGGTGAACTGATCAAGACATACGCCGCTCTGACTCTCACCCTTGAAACCTCTCTTGAAATTCGAGGTCAGCTTCGCGAGCTTCCACCAAACGCAAAAGCTCCTCTAAACCGCGAACTCCATGCAGATTTCTTCACCGTAATAGGCGCCGCAGTAGGTGGCGATAAGGAAGCCATAACCAACAAGGTCCAAGCAGGCGGCGACCCTCAAACGCTTCTAGACCAGCGTCATCTCGTCCTGCGAGGTGATGTCCTGTCGAGCGTTATGAAAGTCCGTGCCGCCGTCACCCGTGCCTTCCGACAAGCGTATTTTGAGACTCGATGTCTAGAAGTCACACCTCCTTCCATGGTTCAAACTCAAGTCGAAGGCGGAGCTACCCTATTCGCTTTTCCCTACTACGATCAGCAAGGCTACCTAACGCAATCGTCCCAGCTCTATCTCGAGACCTGCCTTGCGTCATTGGGCGACGTCTTTTGCATATCTCCTTCCTTCCGTGCCGAGCGTTCTCTCACCAGACGCCATCTAGCAGAGTACATGCACATCGAAGCCGAGCTGGACTTCATCACCTTCGATGACCTTCTCGTACACATCGAAAACGTCATTTGCCGTGTTATCGATCTTACTTTCGCCGACCCAGTCACAGCCGGCTACATCAAGGAACTCAACCCCGACTTCAAACCGCCCTCCAGACCGTTCAAGCGCATGCGCTACTCCGATGCTATTGACTGGCTTAACGAAAACAAGATTGAATTTGACGATGAAGATCTTCCTGAAGACCACCCTGAACGAAAGCGACCGCATCGCTTCGGAGATGACATTGCAGAAGCAGCTGAACGAAGAATGACCGACATCCTCAACGTTCCTATTTTCTTGACACACTTCCCAGTTGAGATTAAGGCATTTTATATGCCCAAGGACCCACAAGATCCGCGTGCAACAGAAAGCGTCGATTTTCTCATGCCCGGTGTTGGTGAGATCGTAGGCGGTAGCATGAGAATATCAGACTACGACGAGCTGATGGCTGCATACAAGCGAGTCGGCATCGATCCGACACCATATTACTGGTACTCCGATCAGAGAAGGTAAGTTGCATTGATCTCCTCCAAAAATAATGAAGCACCGGTACCCCGTATTTGCTTCGTCATTGGTACGACTGACGCTGACTGTTTGTTTCGCACAGGTACGGTACATCTCCTCACGGTGGCTATGGTCTTGGTCTCGAGCGCTTCCTAGCCTGGATGTGCGGCCGCTTCACGGTTAGAGACTGCGTCCTTTATCCTCGATTCACCAACAGATGCACGCCCTAGACAATCTAATGCCACGTGTATGAAGCTGTTTTCGGAGATGACGGAACAAAACAGGTAGTAAATCAGCTTTCTCGAGCCCCGATACCCACAATGCCACAAGGTGGACGAAGTAGATGCACAAGATGGATTGACTTTCTTATGCTAGCAGCTAGTGAAAGCAAGAGATGGAGTACTCTAGGGATATAGACCATAGATCCGTCAGCTTGCAAGCACAGTCCAGAATATTATCGCATCGTGTCTCAACAGAGCATGGCAACAACAAGCATCTCCCTCATCGTGTTTTTACATCCGGTAATACACATCCTCGTCTTCCTCAGTTCGAAACCACGCACCGCCACCCTTATCATCTACCCAGTTTGCACCTCCTTTATCCTCCTCATATCTCACTTCCCTAGCTTACACAACGACACTCCGTCTAAATTTGCCAATAACAATATCGCCAACACCAAACAATCCTTCTATCCTAATGCCTTGACGCCGTCTCACCTACAGACTAACTACAACTATAGAACACCGTTTCCCCTCCAACTCCTGAACCCGTCCGACTGACAACATCCCCAAGATCCATTAAACTGCAAGGAAAGACGTGCTTTCCCTGCGTCCAGGTGCCTCACTATTTTGTTTGGATTGTGAATTTTGGAAATACGAAGATGAATTTTTCATAGGCCTTGAATGGCTTAAGAATGGAGCAGGGGCACGATGATCAACATCGTAACTCTGGATAAAGATCTTCTGCGCGTGGATAACATGCGTGTGAATTTCATCCAGAGGGAGTGGTGCTTAGTAGAGATCGAGTTAGACTTGTGAGACAGGACGAGGTGGTTTATCAGGGAACGTTGACGGGATGTATTGCAGATACGAAAAAAGAGAGCGAGTCGATCGATCATGGTGTGACTTATCTGTCGTGTCGTCGGTACGCCTGGGGCATGGTCCAGGCATTTATGGGGTTGCTGTGTAGGGAAGAGGGCATTTCGAATCTGTGTTGAACATGTTAGTCGATAGATAGTTTGTCTCTGTGCAGTGTGTGTTTGCAATCCGCTAGAGGATAATGGAACAGTTTCGTTGAGTGGTGAGAAGTTTTGAGGGTGACTTGTCTGAACAAGATGGAAAAGATTTATGTACACATGAGTCAACATAAGGATTGAAATATGTGAGTTGTGAAGACATCTGTGTTATCCGAAGGATGTCTGTGCCCAGGAATGGTATGCATTGAATAGAGTATGAATCTGGAAGTCTGAGGCGTCTAGACCTCCTGGCGAGAACGAAAGTACCGTGTGCTGCCTGGCTTGATGGGCAGGCGCATGTGAATGACAGAAGGACACCGCACTGGGAACTCGGAGCGGGCAGACGGATGAATGCATGATACGAATGCAAGAGTCTCTGCCTTGAGCCGCTGATTGTGACAGATAACACAGACTCGTGAAGAATGCCGTTGACGGTCAGGTTACTTAGATTTCACATAAGGCTAATTGCTTACGTGCAAGCAGCCGGGGACTAGTAGGACGCAATCAAGAAAGTATTGCCGACTAAATAGTCAAAACGGTAAGACCGAGCAGACAGGTATACCAGGTTCGGTGAAACCGGCAGATTGTGTGAAATCACCTGCTAGAGCACTTTCAACTGGTGTCATTTTGTTGATTATAGTCATCTTTAGACTCTTTCATGGCTTAGAAAGGGAAATGTTTCGCTCAGACAAGCAGCCTCATTTTGTTGCTGTTTCGCAAACCACGAGCGATGCTTAACCAGGAGGCATGGGCTTTGTCGATAAGAGCCAGTTCAGTGTTGGCATTTTCTTACAGGGGAGTTGCATGAAGGGGCATCTCAAGAGTGCATAGTCTGTTGACAGCCAGTTAAAGGCGTACGGTTCTGCTCTGGTGGGTGGTTGCAAGATACAAGAGCACCGCACCGCCGACAACAACGTCGTGGCATCTTCTGTAATCCGTTCATAACGTGCTTCGAAAATGTCGTTGGTGAAGTATGCAGGGCAACCTGCTAGCACAACATAGCCCGGTTCGTCGGTCCATGCAAGCGATCATGCACGTGGCTCGTTTGCGGACAACCCTGACTCTCAGCTTCGCTCACTGCACTTTCGGATGTCGCTTGAAAAGTCTTTGCATGACCCTGGTTTGTATGCCTCACACCGCCCATATTCGTTATCAAGCACAGTGGATGTGTCTAAGTATCAACTCGTAATTAGACGAATGTAACTTACTATATGGAACATGCTCCAAGGTGCATCTATAACTCCGAACTGGTGCGAGCATGATAGTTGCTTCGAATAAATAAAGTTTGAACTGTGCATTAGCTGCACGGATGAATTTCGATGATTATGAGTCGATCAGGGCCGACTCTCACGATGGACCACAACTCTCGATGACGGGTGCAGAGATCTTAAGAGGATGCCGTGAGGGTGAAGTGAAAGTTGGTGGACTTGCTTACGCGAGAGTGCGTCCGTTCTCAGTCCAAGGTAGCTCATCTCGGGCAGTTTCGTGTCCGTTCCTCACTGCCGGCTATCAGACTTGGTATGTCTTATCACAAGCTAGAGAACGCTGACTCCTCCATACGACTATTGCCAACGCACGCTATGCCGTGCTGGTGAGGACTGGGGTTGTTGATTGGTACCGACATGATCGACATATCCCGGCACCTTTGGTGGCCAGGCCTCATTGTCCTATGGCTCGGTGTGGCGCCATGTCCACAATGGTTGCGTGCCCGTCCTCATCAACTTTATTCCCACATGCACAGAAGTCATGGAGTCTCTACTTGAGCATGGTGGATTGGCCACTTTCTGCTATTACTAGTATTGATCGAACTCAATAAAGGAGATACAACTCTCCAGGCAGGCCACTGTCTGGATACTCACCAGTCGTCTGCGTGAAGCCCTGGCCACCTGTCCCAGCTAGATCCATGGCGTCATGATCTCGGAATGCAGATTTGCCTTTTTCGGGGCTTCACAGCCACGCTAATTGACATCGCTAGCCGCCGTTTAAGATCAAATTGAATATGTGTTGGTAAAATCATATCTTCGAGTCAAATCACAAAAGATCGTGGTTCTTGCCAGAATTCCGGTGTCAAGACCATAGAGAACTGCTGATTAATAGTAGTCGAATCGAAGTGAGACCACGTTCTTGTGGTTGCAGACTAAGAATGGCTACCTTGAACGATGGTTTCTTGCTTACACCCCTTACACCATCTATGCCAGCATGTCCTCCGATAGTCGAAAACATAGAGACACTACCTATAACTCCACCCGATAGCGCGGCGATCTTCGCGGAGAAATGCAGCAGAATCGACAGTAAATCAGTAAAGAAGGCGTTGCATGTATTATCCACAGAACGAGATGCGTTGACGCATCTAGAGAATCTATACGCCACATCAACTGCTGCGCAAAGAGCGCTCTCAGAAAGTATATCATTCATCTTGGCTTCTCAGTCGCGGCATGGGAAGGTTATTTTCACAGGAGTAGGAAAGTCTGGGTGGATTGCACAGAAGCTGGTGGCAACATTCAACTCGGTCGGGATTGTGGCTGTATTCCTGCATCCGACAGAAGCTCTGCATGGAGACCTGGGAGTGATTCGACCGAACGACGTGGTCATCATGATCACATTCTCAGGAAAAACGCAAGAGCTACTTACACTCTTACCTCACATACCATCGTATGTGCCTCTGATGATCATGACTTCTCATTTGGTTCCGGAGACATGTCCACTCCTCACGCATCCTCGGCGAGAAAAATCCAATAGCATTTTGTTGTCGGCTCCGATACACGTCTCAGAGAAAGAAGTGTTTGGACTATCAGCTCCTACAGCATCAACCACTGTTGCTCTTGCTTTGGGCGATGGGATAGCTCTTGTAGTGGCAGATAGAATGCACACAGAGCCAGAGAGATCGCCGGCCGACGTTTTTTGCACTAATCACCCCGGAGGTGCCATTGGTGCTGCCAATTCTCCTGTGGCACTAAAGATGAGCGACATTGCGGTACAGGTTGACGATATACATACTGTCCTGCCTTCAGCCGGGAGAGAAGTGAAATGTCTTGATGTGCTTTTGTCAGCTGTACGCTCACCAAAGGGATGGGTCAAATTATCCCGTGACCACGTCATAGCACCACGCAGGTGTCAGAGACTAGCCGACCCCAGTATACCAGTGACAGATTTTGCGGACGAGTGTGGGCGGCTCGTGGTAGAACGAACAGATTGGATTAGTGTTTTGGGTGATTGTACAATAGAAGAGTGCCGAGAGTGGATCGTGAAGATGAGGACAGAAGGAAATGCCAGAGGCAGGCAGTTTCTGCGACCAGGCACGATCCTGGGTATAGTCGACGGCTACAGCCAGAAGAGTGGTGTTGTTGAGATTGAAGATGTTGTTGGTGAGGACTTCTGTGGCACTTTGTGAGTACTCGTCTGCTTCGGGCGTTTTCTAGCATTTTCAGCACGATAGAGCTTCTTGATAGACTTGGGACCATTCCATTTGGACGTGATGACATGTTTGTCATCCGTACCAGTCATCAACTTCATCTTCACTCGACTCTTCGTCACGATCCTCCACGGGACTTGGCTGTTTCTCATCCTTGTCTATAATGATGTCCTGAGAAGTCTCTTCTTGTATGGTTGTTGGAGGGTCCTTTGTACGAAGAGCTTCGTGTCTTTCTCGCAGGCGTCTGATCCGATCCTCCATCTCCTCCATGACATCAAACTCTTCTTCCATCCTCCTGCTCTCGTCCTCTCTTTCGGCTTCTGCTTCGTCTTCCCTACGCTGGCCCTCGTTGCTCCTCAGCTGTTCGGCAAGTTCGACGGCCGACACTGGTGCTGCTTCAATGGTCACAGAAGCGTAATTTGGCTGAGCTAGGGGTGCAACGTCACGCTCAAACGCAGCCCACTCATCTTCATCAACAGTATCGGATTGTTCTTGTTTCTGAACAGGCACCTGCTCGACAATCTCTTCTTCAGTGGGTACCGGGGGCGGCTCCGACACGGCGATGATAGGTTGCAAAGCAGACTCAGTCGTACCTGTTTCCTGAAGATTCTGGGATGCAGATTTTGGCTTTTTCCTGGAATCAACCTCATAGTCTCGCTCTTGTTCTTCGCCATCATCGACGCTTTCTATCTTGCGCTTTGCCGGTCGAGCTACTGACTCCGAAGTCTTCTGTACATTCTTTCTGTGGTTCAAGCTTTTCAAATGGCCCGGCCACAACTGTTCGGATTTAACGTTGAGGTTGCACACGTTGCAGGTCAGCGAGCCGTTCTTCGAGTAGGTGAGATGCGGATGAGATATCCGCCTTGACTCCCTCTCAGCGGCTAGGAGAGCTCTGACATCTGCCATCAGCACCGCAGTCGATATATCTGCTTTCTTTTTGATCGGCAGCGCAACTTTACTCCGTCGTCGCTACCCGCGTTTTGGAGAAGGCGTACTCCAGGACTTGGAAAAGAGAAGTACTCCGGTAATCCGCAGACGCCAAAAGTGTGCTTCTCTCCGACTGGATCTGGTGTCTGCAGGAAATGGGACAACTCCAATAGGTTGTTTCAGAGACACATTGTCCTTCTTCAGCCTCAGTCTTGGTCTTAGGTTTTGAATGTCCTTCATTGATGTGGTGAAGCACCTGGCTGCCTGGTGCGGTAGCGGCCGGTGGATGACGATAGTGTAGCCCGCATCGCGCTGATAATGGCACGTGACGGACTATCTCCTCACATTCACTGAGGTGGTCGCAGATTCTCTCGACTTCCTCGCCTCACTGCTCTCGTACATGCCACCATCACCTCGTTCCTGGACCTGGCGCATTACCTGCGCGATCTGAGAACGCATTCGAGACCAGACAATACTCTTTCTTGGGGGCTGTGAAAGTGTTTAGCGACACTTGTTTGTGGAAATTGCGTCTTTCCAAGACTGAGTCGCGTTGAAGCAGTTCACGCTCTACTCCAGTCGTAGTAGCTTACGGCACGAATGACATTGTACTCATACTGCTTGTCAATTAAGACACTGTAAACGCGCTTCGAGTCATCCGTTGATCGCCATTATGGCTGGTAAGTGTTTCCGAGCTGCAGCGCAAGCGCCAGTGACTGCGTGATGAGCTTGCTAACCATGTCTACCGCAGACGAACCACGCCGCTCTGGACGTGCCACTAAGGGTCAGCACACCAAAGACCGTGACGAGAATGAGAGCGACTCCAAGAAGAAGGGAAAGGGCAAAGGCAAGAAAGCTAAAGCAGAGCCTGAACCTGAAGAGGAGGAAGACGAAATCATTCGATGTATATGTGGGCAATATGAGGAGGAGGAAGACAACCCGCGCAGTATGATCTGCTGCGACAATTGCTCCGCCTGGCAGCACAACGATTGCATGGGCCTCCCCGAGGACTATCAACCAGAGAAATACTTCTGTGAGCTGTGCAAGCCGACTGACCACAAGAAGCTCCTTGCGGCCATCAAAGCAGGGAAGAAGCCGTGGGAGGATGCTGCGCGCCGTCGGGAGGAGGCCGAAGCTGAGGCGGCCAAGAAGAAAGGCAAGAAGAGTCGTAAGTCTGGTGGTGGTGGTGGTGGTGGTGCTAGTACTAGTGCTCGTGCCAGCGAAGTCCAGCGAACCCCAACTTTGGAGCCTGAAGAACCAAATTCTAGGAAGAGAAAGCTGGCAGACTCTCCAGCCTCTGACATCAAGGTAAGGCAGACGCAATCCGTCATGTTGAAAGCCACTAATGTAGGCATAGGCAAAGAAACCTCGCGCATCTGCCTCTGTTCGTGAAGAAACGAATGGTCAGGATGATGCGGAAGAGCAAGAGATGCTGGAAGAAAAAGAAGAAGAAGAGGAAGAACAGGAAGAACAAGAAGAGGAACAACAGCCCACACCTCAGACGACGCAGGCCAACACGATCCTAGCCAACGTGGCGCAAGATGCTAAAGACATCTCGAACTCGACGCGACGGAATACGGCGACCAGAATTGTTAAACCTTTCATAGAACAGACTGGCACTCTCGTACAAGATGGCGCAGTGTCTCTAGCAAAGGGACAGACTGTACAGGAGCTCGGAACTCGCATTGCCCTCGAAGTCGAGCATGCTGTCTATTACGTGCGATCTGGAGGCTCGGGCGAACCGAACAATGCCTACAAAGAGCATATACGAACCATCATTAACAACATAAAGACCAACACAAATCTAGCCATTCGGTTGATGAGTAGAGCACTGCCCGCAGACGAGCTTGCTGCTATGGAAGCACGAGATATGGCCACGGACGAGCAGAAGCAGCAGGATGCCGAGGAAAAAGCGAACATGGAGAAGCAGCACGTCCTGACCGACGAGCAAGAGCAGGGCCCAAGAATCAGAAGAACGCACAAGGGCGAAGAGTACGTCGACGACTCGGTGCAGATGCCAGAATCCACAACGTCAAAAGCACCAATGAAAAAGCCAGATGCTATTGACCACGATGCCGAGATCAAAAGTCCCACCCAAATAGATGCAGGCGGCAAGCCGCAGCCCCTGCGCAAACCATCTGCAGCTGGAAAAGGACAGCCATTCAGAGACCCGAGACGAAAATCGTCCTCCAACTTTGATATTGACAAAGTTTGGTCGACAGTACAAGGCTCTCCAACCGCGCCCGAAACACCAAAATTGCTTGACGGACGACAGCAACCATCTCCGCCGCCAGTTCAGACAGCCACAGCTGACCCAGAAATTGACAACCTGCTCAAGGACGAAGAAAACGAGTCGGAGCCATACTCGCCCAAAGACTTTACTGAGGAAGGTGTCGTATGGCGAGGTCGCGTGAACGGTGGCAACCTCGGCACGTTCAGTGCTACAGCCAAGTTTGCGGCCGGCTGTCAACCGGACGTTGACAATCTACGCATGACCTGGAACGAGGTGTTGCCGGCGGAAATCAAACTACATGGTCGGATTCAGCCGTCCAAGGCAGACGACTATCTGTGTGGACTCGAGTATTCGAGTACCACGGAGCTTATCATCGTCAGTATCGGTGAGCCCAAGGATGCTGATGATAAAGTGCAGTTCGACAAGTTCTTCAAATACTTGAAGCAGAAGGAACGATATGGTGTTGGTATGCAGCATCAGGTGCCTGCTATCAAAGACATATACCTGTTGCCAATGGAAGTGGGCCAACATCTGCCGATGGTCATGAAGGCTTTGGAGCACCAGTTCGCCGACCCAGTGCAAGAGCGCTCATTCATCGTGCCGATCGTCATCAAATGGACAGATCTACCTCACAACGCTGAGCGCGTGAGGCAGCAGCAGGAAGCAGCTACAATGAGCCCGGGCGTGGGAGCGCCGGTAGCACAAACACCGATCACTCCCCACGAACCTCCCGCACATTTCCAGTTATATCCTCAACCACAAACACAGCCGTATGGACCACCCATGAACGGCGGTGGGCCCGGCCCTACCACACATCAGTCGGCAGCACCGGTGCAATATGCCACACCTCCATCGCAGACGCCTGTTGCTCATGCGCCTGTGCATGCTCACATACCACAGCAACAACCGCCGGCGGCGATCAACGCTCTTCGCGTGCTGGGAGCGGAGATGGCAGCCCTGCCGGCAGTTGTGAACCTGATTGCGCAAGCACCAGACGCTGGGGAGAATGAGTTTAACGTCATCAAAGAATGTATAGACGAGAATGCCGAAGCTGGCAGATCATTACCGGTCCTGACACAGATGTTGACTGCCAAATATCATTCGCAGAAATCATCCAAGGAAAATGGTACTGGTCAGCCACCAGCGCCTGTTGCTGCTTAGGCTTTTCGATGTTAAAAGTGACGGACAGGGTTCGACCGCAAGCATTGACTGTCCTAGATCAAGACGTTCGGATGGTGGTGCAGTTCGTTGGTATGATTGTTGAGTGAGCTGACTTGCAAATTTGCTACGATTTTCAAAAGGGTATGAGGCTTTGCAGTTATGGCTAATGGCTTGGATCGATCTTGCCTGGGATTACAAGAGAACAATGAGGCACAAACCTATCCATGTAGTCAGAGCTGTATAAAGGTTTTATTCGCACGATTGTTGAAATGCGATTATATTGATGTTCAAAAGGCATGATCCTTCTAAGCCACTGTGAAACTTGTGTCTGTTTTTGCCATGCTTGATTCTAGAGTTTTTCTGGAGCTACGATGAACGCATTGACCGAGCCGCGTCGTCCTTACGCAAAGGCGAGCCGCGCCATCGATGTCAAGCATTGGATGGCTGATGCCACCACCATTGCCCTGTGGAGAAGTGGCTGCCATGCCCCCAAAATTCTAAGTTTTGTGCTGTCGTTGCACGTGAAGCGCGACGTACTCTCAGGATGCTGATATACTTCAGGCCAGCTGCGTGTTTTTTTTACCCCCTTCCCTTTCTCTTTACGACGAGGGTTCAGGCACTACAAGCAGAGTCAAGCTGTGTAACATTAATGAAACACGACAAGGAAAGCACTCGGCGAATGGAAGGGAGGGAAGAAGAGTTAGATGCCACAATCAGCCAATGAAACGCGAGCGCGAACAGCAAATCTACCCGCTAAGGTTTCAAGCTCAGGGGTGCTCTCGAGGCGGAAAATTGCTGGCTCTGGGCTTCTGCAGGAACGGAAAGCTAAAGCAGATTTCGAGTTAGGCGCGGAGTTGGCGTAGTTAGTGGCAGCTTTCCTATGCAAGTGGTCATCTTCCAACATTCTGCTTTGGACCCTTCACCCACTCTTCAGCAGTACTACCGCTTCGAGGAGTTTCATTGTCTGTACCTGTCGCTCATTACGCTGCATGCACCAGAAACGGATCATCCCGAAATAGTCGTTCTTTGTTTCGATCCACGCTCAGACATACCGACCGCTCCTGCTCTTCCAGCCTCCGCTACCCTGCGCTGCTCTACTCTACTGCTGACCACCGTTCATCAAACTCTCGGTCGTAGCCCAACAAAAGCCGGTTGTGAGAGGACGAAAGTGGACTGGCACTCTCATTAGCAGCAGCGATGCAATAAAGAATCTACACACTCATTCACCTGTCGAGCTGGACTCTCGATTGATCGGCTGCGCCGTCTCTCTTTTTGCACAAGTTCCAGATCAAACAAAGACACGATCGTTCATATCAGTTCACGTTTGTCTGCCAGGTTGCAGACTCGCACTACACACACTAATCTTGGAAAATGGGTTGCTGCGGAGGTGATCGCGAAAAGCAGATCGCCCTCAAGAATGATGTGAAGTGGGAATATGTCGTATGTGTTCCTCTCCATTCTGAGCGCACACGTCTCTAACGCTGGAGCAGAATCTGGACGACTTCAAATCGGGTTCATGTTTCACACCTCTGGCATACTTCTACCTATGGCTGATGTTCTTCGTCTCCATGTCCGTTTATGCCGTCGACACATTTACCGCCATTAATCTTCTCGCATTCAATCGATGGGCCGGTCAGATCAGCCCGGCGTTGGACCTCAAGTACTCACGATGGGTCTTCGCTGGCTGTATTATACTCTCCTTCGTCCTCCTGATCTACCGATGGATGCGAGCACTGAAGGTCATGCGAGGCGGCAAGGTTGCAAAAGCATATCTGGACCCGCTTGCCGTTCGCGTCGAATGTATCAGAATGGGAGAAGGACGAGGTTGGAAACGCTTCTTACTATTTGCAGAACTGACCAAGAGTCGGAAAGGTGCTGATTACGTGGCTCTTTTTGCTTACTTTTCCTTCGAAGCCTGGCTCAGAATCGTCTTTGCCGAAGGGCCTCGACAAGTGATCAACGCCATGACTCTGATCGCCTACGCTGAAGCCAACTTCGTTCCTGTTGGAGAACATGCCGCTCCGAAGGGCCAATCACCGTTTGTTCAATTCTGGAAGAACATCGGTGTTCTAGCTGAAAAGGACAACCTCCAGGTCGCCATCATTTTTGGTATGCTGTGGACTCTGCTGATTTGGCTCATTTCTGCCATTAGTCTGGCTGTTTCAGTCATACTGTACCTCATATTCCTGTGGCATCACATTCCTAGTGATGCTGGCGGATTGTCGGGCTATTGCAGGACCAAGATTAACCGAAGGATGGAGAGAATTGTGAGAACGAAAACCGACAAGGCTCTGAAAAAAGAGAATGAAATTCGTGCTCGACAGGAAGCGAAAGCTTTACGAGAAGGGAACGACTCCAAGAGACAGCCAACCTTGCCAGATATGGGTGTCTCAAGCACACCTTCATTAACACCAATATCGAGACAGTCGACCATGACCACTTTGCCTGAGTACTCCTCCAGACCTGGGACCGCTGTCCCTATGGAAGAAAAAATGCCACCAATGCCGACACCAATTGATACCAATACTCGACCGGCGCCACGTCGACACATGACTGCAGCATCAGATGCCTCGTGGTCAAGTTACAACTCCAATGCTCCTTTGATGCATTCTGCTACCGATGCAGGCTATTCTTCTGCCGATTGGGTTCAAACTCCGGCATCTGGCGTATCTACTCCATGGTCTGCTAGACCAGGTCCGCAAAGAAACTTTACAGGCTCGACTGATTTCCAGGATCGCTCGTTTACACCTGCACCACCGAGACCATCAACTGCGCAAAGCTATCGTGGTGCATCTAAAACGTATCAAATGGAACCTTTACCTCGACCTGGCACCGGCATGAGCCACAGGTCCCGACCTATGCGACAATCGGGCGATTCGGACATGGTACCTCCACCACGAGGCATTACTCCGGTATCTTCAGCATATCCGCACTATCCACTATCGGCAACTTCAGCATATGCACCAAGCTTACCTGATCCACAAGGCCGCCGCACACCAGCACAAAACAACAACCTGTACTTCCCACCCGTCTCTCCGATCCCAGAGCACGGCGGCAGAGAGTCTCCGGCATTCGTCCCGCCCCCACCATCAAGGTCTCATACACCCATTGGCCTACCTCGGAGTGTAACACCAGGCCACGCTCCGCCGTTACCACGAATATCAACATCAAACCCTGTCAACAATACAGGTTACGTAGCGTTCAACCCCAACATGGAACGTACAGCTTCGCCAGCCTCTATGCATATCATGAACGAAGGCTACCGTAGTTATAGCCGACCAGTTACTGCCATGTCAAGGGAACACGCTGCTTCTTCAGCACCCATAAGTGAAGGCTACCGCAGCTTCAGTCGGCCCGCGACTTCTACATCGGGCAGGCAGTCACCTCCAGACATCAACAACTTGGAACCACCGTTGCCAAATGGGCCACGTCGAGCAGGCAGCTTTGATTATATACTAGATCATTACTGATGACTGGATGTGCTTGGTTTAGGATGATGATGATGATGATGATACCCTGTTTATTAGCGCTTGTGACGTCGAATCTACAAATGTTCAACACAAATTGCTTTTTTTCTGTTGCTTTCATTTGCACATGGCATCGTTTACTGCACACGACAATGCTGACACCCCACATATGACTATCAAAGTTGACGAGCTACCAGCTGCCAGCCGTATACTCACTTGACACCAAAGCAGCACTAATACCAACCATGACCTCAACCCCTGTCCCTCCCCACAAACTCAACCCTGAACTAACACCAGCAAAATCCTCCATACCGCGAAACACTCCCCTGTCACGCCTGTCTTTCCTCGTCCCAACAGTAAAACCCTGCAGACTTGGTCACTAATAGACAGATACTGTTCGGCACAGGTACGGTTGCATGTGTCTCCGACTGACGAGCTGAGGAAAGCTGGCTGGCTGGAATATGGTGCGGTGAGGTAAAATAGGGTGTGATGGACGTGGTGACGGGAAGGCATGGAGGTGAGTACTGGCGGAAAGGAAGAGAAGAAGGAGGAGAGATGTGTGTGAGTGTCACACGTTTTGGGAGCAGCAGCAGCAGCATTGGTAGTAGCAGTAGTGGTAGTAGTAGCAGCAGTAGTGGTAGTAGTAGCAGCAGTAGTGGTAGTAGTAGCAGCAGTAGTGGTAGCAGCAGCAGTAGTAGTAGTAGAAGAGGAGGAGGGAAGCGCGATGCAGTGGGTATGGCGCCATGAGAGAATTTCAGGGACCATTGAATGGGGATGATGGGGACAACAAGATCCTGAGCGAAAGTAGCGGGTTGGAAAGGTCAAGCCAGCATCGGGTGGAAGTCAACATTGATGAATCTATAAGCCGCCAAGGCAGTTCTGCTAGAGAAACTAGGTAGGTCGAAGATTATCTTTAAGGAGGATTTCACATGTATGAGGGCAGTTTTATTCTCAGCTCTCAGTACCAATGTTAAGACACTTGTCTTGTTCCTAGTTTCCCCATTGATGTAACATACCGAATGCACTATCCGTGCTGTTCGTAGAGATGTAGTAATGTATACCTTGATGCGCATCCAATTGAAGATCATATCTCCATCGAGATACCATAAAAGCACGATTAGGTCATGCTTGATGCGCTCGAATAAGCTCACTTTTGCTCATAATAATAGCTGGCTTTCTTTCCGCGCAGTAGTCGCCGTTCCCTTTGCCCCTTTAGCAGAATTGTGAAATGCAATATATCGTTCGTGTTTGGAGACTTAGTGCTGCACATCAACAACATCTCTCCCTATGACTGGCTCAATCACTTCATATGCCATTATGTGGATATTGGGTAGTTTGTACACGTCTTTATCTGGGTTTGATGAGACCTATTCTGATCTCAAGTTGTTGATCCGTTGACTTGTCTGTCGTCCTTATTCCCCATGATCATGGCCAAGTGTACCATTGACCTTTTGCTCCGTTTCCTTTCCTCGAGTCGGCTTACCTTGATTTCGTTTTTGAGCTTGAATCGTCTTCATACGTTGTTCGATCAAGCTCTGCAGCCTAACAAGCTGTTCTTCTTCTGTGTCGGTGACCAGATCTGCCACTTCTGGTGGGGCATCGGCAATCAGTCGGTCGATCAGATAGTCGATCTCGCCAGCATCATCACCGCTCGCGATGGTATTCGTTTTTCCATTCTGTATCGTTGTGCCGTTTGCACCGGCAGTCGTAGGCTCTTTTGCACTTGCCAAGTCGACAAGGTTGAGAGCTGTCTGCTGTTCGACGAAGGTTTTCGACCGAAGTTTTATCTGCGCTTCTACTCTCGCCTGGGCGAATAAACTAAAGGACTCTGTACTACAGAGGTCCGAAGTTTGAGGTTGAAAGTCATCCTGCTCGCTCTCTTGTTGTGGAGCTAATGCCGAAGCGTCAACACGGTAGCGAACTCCGTCGGGCAACCATGATTTTGTGTGATAGTGGGTAGCTGGAATATTTCGCGCTCGCGGAACGGCATGATCATAATACCAGTCTCGTCGTGCCCGTGCTAGGAAGTCAAGCTTGATGCTTTCCTCTGGAAGTCTGTACACGCCGCTAGCCATCTCCACCTCCTTAACGTTGATGACTGGCTCTTCAGGATCAAGCGCGACATCAATGATACCGTTGTTTGGCTGTCTTAGAGGTGCGAACAAAGACCTCGGCTCGGCGTTCTTTGGTCGTCGAAGTCGTGGTTTACGGCCTAGATCGCCAGGTGCAACACCAGCAGCTCGACTGATAGCCCGATAGTCGTTCTCAACGTGTAATGGGCACGTCCATGTGCCAGTAGCTTTGCCGTCAATGAAACGCTTAGGAGCAGTGGCATGAGGTGGGTCGAGGCAGTCAAGATGCCATTCGTTTGTGCAAAAGTCGCAAGGAATCATTTCACGATCGCCTCCAGTCGTCAAACCGCATCGATAGCAAAAACGCACGTTGCCTTTGTTGTCGCGCATATCTTTGTAGTTGGGTGGTCGCATAGCGCCATGGTGATCTGCTCGAGCAGCACCTTTCTTGTTGGTAGGTGGCACAGGGATTTCTTCGTACGAGCCATCTTCGCCAGTTTTGACGTTTTCGAAGTAGTCGCGGACGATGGCAGGAAGGTTGTATGCGCGTGGATATGCATCAGAGACATTGGCAATGAGTGTAGCCATCAGACCTTGTATCTCCTGCTTTGGCCTTTTTCGAGCCTCGCATTCTGGACAATCCCAGTGCCCTAAAGGCACTGAAGAGATTGGCGGCTCAAGGCAGTCAAGATGAAAGGAGTTGGGACACGAATCGCAACAGACCATGAAGCCGCCACCGCCACAACTACGACAGCGATCTTCATTTTCTTGTGATTCCTGAGAAGTAGAGTTAGCTACCGTCTGAAATTGCATGAGGCGCGAAGATAGTCGGATGCATCCTCAAGCATGATTGTCATCAGAGCTAATCACGCTTGTCGAGACATGGTGCCCAAAAAAAAAAAAATGGTAGAGAATGTCATGCAATTAATTGACAAGTTCTGGTAGTGGAAGGGAGGAAAAGCAATGGCAAGGAAGTTCGGGAGATGTTCGTCTTACCTCTGCAGGAGAATCTGCGGTGTCAATGCCAGTCCCCGCACGTGCCATGCCAGAATTTGCGGCAGCGCTTGCACCATTTCTTGGTTTGTGTGGCCTATACATGACACGATTAGCTATCTGAAACGAAGGAGTTCGGGTTGGATGAATGATAATATTTTGATGAGGTGCCGTCATCGCTTGCGGACCTAAATTGAACGACCAGGAAGTGCGGGTAGATCTGCTCGAAGCGGATGATCGTGAAGGCATTTTCGTGAAGGTACACTTACGATATCATCACTCCAGGATGTCGCTGTTTTAATGACCGTGCTTCTTTCACGGCCCGTGGAGTTGATGCACGTGTGCTCGAAGCACCTACGCTATGTCGGGCATTGGTCGGTGCAACTGGCTGCGATACGGAAATAGCATCGGACAATGATGATTGATCGTCTGCGACAACTTCTTCATAGTCGCGCTTTCGCCCAATGCCATCAATGGCTGCGAAATCGCCTTGGCTTATCGGAGAGGACACTTCGACCAGCGGATTTGGGTGAATGACTGGTGGTGGTGGTCCTTGTCGGACACCAGGTTGTGGAAATGGTTGGCTTTCGTCGAGTTCAGGTCGTACGTCGCTCAACTGGACTGGAGTTGGTGGATTGTAGTTGTAATCTCGAACCGTCTGGCTTTCGAAAATTTTGCGTTGCTCGTCGATCTCTTTGACTTCGTCATCCGAGAGAGGGTGAGTCAACTTTATCTTTTTGCTTGCGGGCTGGTTGGTAGTGTTGATGCTTTGATAAAAGGATTTGGAAGGAATGGAAGGTTGTTGAGAAAGGTCAGTGCCTAACAAACGTGTCTCGTTATTAGACGCCACTTGATTCGGGTCTTGGCGCTGGACAGCCGAAGACCTCGTAGCTCGCCCTTCGCTTGCCACTCCACTGCTCGGGTCGGGCATTCTGGGAGTTGGCGGCGCTAACGATTGTGCTGACGACAAAGTACTGGTGGTTGATGCGTTGCTAGATCGTCTTTTCCGTGGAGTTGATGCTGGTGGAAGATGCGCAAGAATTCTTTGATCTGTTGAAAAATCCGTGCTGGGAAGATCGGTGGTCGAAAGGTCAAGTGCCGACGGCGAATGTAATTCAAGTTTTGTTGGTGATGTGTGGATAGAGAATTCGGGTTGAGCAGTTCTTAGTGTCAGAGGTGTGTTTGGCGCAATGTTGTTGCCCATGGCTGGGTCGTCTGTGAACGAAGGTTTCCTTGTGGACCAAGTTGAAATGTAACCCACAGTCTGGGGTTGCGTGGATATAGCAGCTTCGGTTTGATCCATGCCAGCAGATTGATCCGAAATCTTTTGACGTTTTCGAATCCCCTTCTTGATATGGTGTTTGAAGGTCTTGAAATGTTCGGGGGGGACATCATCACCCTTGTTTTGGAGAATAGCCTCTAGAGCGGCCAGCATTCTCGATTCGTTCTTGGTTTCCCCCATCACGTTTTGCAAACCTGCTACAACTTTGGCGTTGCCTTCCGAGTGTGCCTGGCGAATAGCTTGGTTGAGGTAGCCGCGCATTCTTTCTTCTCGGACATGTTCCTGAATAGATGAATTCCTTGGAGAGGCTCGTGAAGGCCGTGGTGTAGATCTTAGGGCAGTGGGGAAAAAGGTAGAGCCATCAGCAGGAACATACCTCATCTCCTCAACCTCCTTTTTCGCAGGCCTACCTCGCGGTGGACTGACGGGTACTTGTGCCGCTGGTTCCGGTACCAGTTGTGGCATATGTTGGACGGGAGGATTTGGAGGAGGTGGAGGAAGTGGTGGTTGTGGTGCCGGAGGCGGTGCATCAAGGAGAAGTTCAGGGTCGATAGGACTGGCAATATCTGGCCTTGCAGGTTCCGCACTGGGACTCGCAACGTCTTCGCTGTAAACAGGCGTAGCCCTTGCACTGAGTGACAGGCGATTGTTGTAGTTCAACTTCAGTCGCTGCAACACTTTTTGGTTCGGTCCAGTGCCTAGTGGCTGCATATGCTCGAGCACTCCAACTCTTTCCAGTCCCTTCGTATCCTCGAAGCTGGCCACGCCATTGCGAACCAGCGGCTCGACCCAGGTGTCCAGCCTCGACTGTCGCGACACTCCATTTTCCGACCGCTGCACTTCAATCGTCTGCTGTACAGGAGATGCTGTTTCGTTGGTTGTGGCGAAGGTCGCAGGACTGGAATAGCGACTCGACCGGTTTCGTAGACTTCTCGTGGTTGACATGACCGTCCCGCACCCACCGAATCTGCACTTGTCAATTCAGGGACGCGATATCGTGCAACGTAGCGGCACCTACTGCACCTCCAGTAGAAGGTTGACAGACCCAAGAAGGCGTCGTCGTGGCGTGAGACAAGATCGCGGTCGGAAGGTTGACCTTCGAGTTGGTCCAAGTTCGAGATGCGAGATGTGGAACACGGCTCACTCAACCACGCTAGTAAGGGGCTCACCTTCGACACCCAAGTCCTCCCTTGATCCTGTACCTTCGCACACCCACTCAATTTGTTCTTACAACTCGCTCTGCTTCGAGGAGTCTTTGATGCAATCGAGTGTTTCTGGTGATAGGGGCTACCAAGTATTAAGAAAGGAGAATGTAGTCGTTACGTTTCTTGACTTATCACATTGACACGTCAGGAAGTCACGGCCGGTCTCATGACCTCCTTACTGCAAAACGTACTAGGTGCCAACACGAAGAGGGTATATTAAACTGCTCAATGTCTATTTCATCTCGCTTTTCGATGCATAATGCTCGTCCGTGGCCCGTTTCATGTGCTTCGTGAGTCATGTCTCTTCCACTTCCCAATGGCTGATGCCTTCGGTAGTGTTAGGTATCCGTGCTGTAACTGGTGTCCACCGAGATACCATACTCGACCACCGGTTCAGCTGCGTGTGTCCTGCCACATCATTTACTCCAACGACGCTGACAGCAATCCCGACACTTGTCGCTAGAAGCAATCTACTCTTCATCCGAGTCTTCTTCCTCCTCCTCGCTCTCCTCTTCAGCTGCAGCTGCAGCCTTCTTGGCCGGCTTCTTCTTCTTCTTCTTGTTCTTGCTCTTGGTTCCGGTCGGCTTCGCCAGTGGCCGCTCCAGAATTTTCAGTATCTCCTCATCGGTGATCTTTTTATCTGACTTGACCTTCTCGAGATCGAGCGCTGGAGGAGCTGCCAGTCGTGTGAGACCGTTCTTGGTGATAGCCACAGTTGAGAAGAGCCTCGATACAGGAGCCCCCTCAGAATCCGCAGCAGGCTTGTACTCTCGTAGGACACCGTTGCGCACGCACTCAATGACACCCACCTTCCCGGCCTTCTCATCATCCAGCTGACGTAAGCTGAACGGGAAAGTCCCGAACTTCTTCACAATCTCGCTCAAGACTTGTCGAGAACTGGGCCTCTTCAAGCCATACGTGATAGCTGTTCTTCGCATCAGGGTAGATCGCTTGTCCAGATCCTTCACCTTTCCACTTCCGAGACTCATGCCAACCTCGACACCCCAGACATCACCGACTTCAGCGGTACCTTCACCTTTGGTGCTATCAGCGGCTGGAGACAGGATGATCTTCTTCTTTCCTTCAATTTCATTTCGCTCGAACAGCCAGCTGGTTGTGTGTTGGACCACTTTGACATCGTACGTAGCCGCAACTTTTTCAACCAGCTGGATTATCTTGGTCTGGGAGGGCGCCTTCTCAGCTGACGCTTTCTTCTTTTCTTCCTCAGTCCCGGTCGTCAGCAGGCCAGGAGGGACCATCAACCGTAGCAGCAGCTCGTTCGCATAATGTGTAGCTAGTAACAGGTCTGCCTCTCGTCCTTCGACCTTGACATCTGCAGCCTTCTCGCCCTTCTTCGGTACGACCACATTACCTCCGACTATAGTGCCGAAGCCGTCTATCTGAGCACCGAGCTGAATCTTGACAATCTCACCTGCCTTTAATTCCAGGGCCGCATCCTCGGCATCTGACACAAGAGGAGTGAATGGCGTGACGTACGAGCTTGGCGATATCGTGCATGGTGTAGCAACTCCTTTCGCTATCTTCTTGCCTTTGTACACTTTCCCGACTTCTTCGTCGAGGAGAGCGTCTCCCTTTGTACAAAGATCAACGATCTTCGCACCTTCCGTCAACCATCCTAAGGTCCTGTTAGTCAATGTTCGCACGCAACGACTGTTGTCTGAGTGTCTGACCGGCAACGGTTTCGTAGGCTTTGTGTGATATTTGAGCCGCAGTCTTGTACCTGTGGGTTGAGTTAGATTTACGTCTTGATGTTCGTCTTTGTACACATACTTTGTGAGGGTATCGGGGTTGGCGAGACTGTAGTCTACATTGTTCAGGACGTCAGTTTTTCATATTTACGTTCAAAATTCTCTCGCAACATAGGAGACAAGTAATCAATATTGACAATGTCAAGAACCATGATAGGTTGCTCTGTCAGAAGTGCCAGCCGACAATATGCCAATATAACAGGAACAGGTTGGTGGGGGCATACCTATCTCGGTAGATTCAGCCATTGTCGATACTGGCTGTGTGAATGTGTCTAAAATATGCGGTTGATACAATTGTTCAAAGGCAGGAGTGAGTCGTGTGATGGTGGGGGTTTCTGCCCATGAAACAAACAATCTTGCTTAGAATTGTGCGTTGTTACTGCAAGCAATAGTATCAAATGATGGTTCCCCGCAGTGACGCAGGGGCACTAGAATGTGTTTTGTCTCTAGGTGCTGGGGATCTTTGTGTCCCTGACTCACACTATAGTAGCTACATTGGCACAGAACCCTGTGTAAGGGTCTGTAGGTAGCTTTGGATACACATTCCAAGGAATATTCTTCTATCACAATCCGTGACAGGGTGACGGCAAGAGCGTGTGAACGACATGATTGAAAGTCAGGTAGATTTTGGTATGTATTGATCATCATCACTCCCGTTATCCTTCGCGATCTAATCTCGTCTCTACCGCCTCTCTGTGCTTGCGATTCTTCAAATGAGCTTCAAACCTGTCTGCGGTCATACCGGGTCCGGTGACATACAACTTCCCTGGGCAGTCAAGGCAGCGAATCCTGGGTAGATATTTGTGGTCGAAATGCTTGTTGCTCTCCTCAGCCGCAACTGGCCCTTCTGTCTGAGGATCTATCGCTGTGTGCTTCATCGTAGCCTGGAATCGGTCGTCACGATACTGCGATCTCAACTTTTCGAGTCCTTCAAGCAGCCAATCTGGGGGTGGCGGCTAAAATCTGTTAGCAATGCATAACGGCTTTGATTCACGAAACTTACTGCCGGATGTTCCGCACTGGGTGGATGGTATGTTGCATCGACAGCTCCAAACATATTTTCTGTTGGTGGACGGACCGAAGGTGGAGGAGGTTGAGCTGCAAGGTTCAACGGTGCAGCCTTCGGTCGAGCCGCTGGCATTGGACTGCCAGTGTTGGAAGCATGTCCAGCTCGGTCTTTTAGACGCTGTGCACGAGTCCATTCTCGCAGCTTTTGCTTGCCAATCTTAAGTACAACGACCAGCTTCTCAGTGTCATCATCGCTGTCCAGATCCTTGTAGTCACGTCTACGAGCTGCGCTTCGGGGTTCGAGGACACTGCTCGACTCTGGCGTTGCAGACCTTCCTGCGTTCAGACCACTCAGATTGCTTCGAATGCCAGCACTTGCTGTCAATGCAGCGCTTCTCATGGTACCCCGAGGGCGCGATGACCCAGCAGGCAAGAGGTGAGCTGGAATCGCGGGCGAATCGGGGGCAGAGTCATCACCACTTTCTGAAGCCTCACTCTCGTCGAACTCGTCGCGCGGACCTCGCCCAGGCCTTCGGCTTTGCCGTGCAACCCTGAAAATACGGCTATCCTCCATGCTCAGTGCTCCTCCGGGTATAACGGATGATACCACAAGCGAGCGAATTGTCTTTGGTTTGTCCTTCAGGTCCGGCAGGGCAGGACCGCCTCGTCTGTTCGTTGATCGCTTCTGTCTCCTTTGCTCGCGCGAAATAGACAGCTCTGTTCTTTCGAGATCAGCTTCATTGAGCTCATAAATGTAAGGTGAATATTCCTTCGCCATCTGGTATGGCCGGAATAATGTAGGTAACGGCGACTGCAAGAAGTTCTCTTTGAGATCAGGATCGTCAATCAGTCTGCCATCGAATGGGTACCCAGTCAAATGCAAAGACCTTGTGTACAGTTGGCATTGCTCTCGAATGCAATGAGCTATGGCTGTTGTGAATTCCCCAGCCAAAGAGAGATCATGGGTCATTTGTCGTGCAAATTCCTCGGGCGAATTATATGGGTTATTCACCTCCCACTCGAACTGATCAATCAAGGTGTTCTGGCCTATCGTGATATTAAGCTTGACCAGGATGCGCATTTCGTCGTTTTTGTAAGCAAAGTAGGGCAAATGAGGATCAAAAGGCTCTGACTGTGTGTGAATGTGCGGCGTGTAATCCTGAAGCTGTTCTCGAATGTCTGCCGTGATTTTCTTCACCAGTGGTTCGCATGCCTTGACATCCAGTCCGAAGTCCT